>PVJC01048562.1:0-12474 GCA_004026665.1 Murina feae | reverse complement strand
CCCTCTCTTCTCCTGCGCTCAAGGCCATATTTCCCATCTGCATGTGGTTTCTAGAACTCCTGCCTCCAGTTCCTAGGTTTTATTTCCAGGTCCATAACCCTTGTGGTTAATACAGTGGCATTTGCTAGTGGCTTTGGTTGTGAGATATTTACTCTTATCATTTCTGAAACTTAAGGATTCCCCTCTCCCCCACATTTTAAACATTTCTTTTTTTAAAATATGTTTTTTAAATTGATTTTTAGAGAGAGGGGAAGGGGGAGAGAGAGAGAAAGATAGATAGATAGAGAGAGAGAGAGAGAGAGAGAGAGAGAGAGAGAGAGAAATATCAACGATGAGAGAGAATCATTGAACAGCTGCCTCCTGCACACCCACCACTGGGATCAAGCCCACAACCCAGGCACATGCCCTGACTGGAAATCAAACAGCAACCTCTTGGTTCCTGGGTCGACGCTCAACACTCGGGCCAGGCTCCCCCACCCCATTTTAAAGCTCACGTTTGAATCAAAGCATTTTCTGTTTTATCTAAAATTATTACATGGTTTTAGCTGGAGAATGGCCTGCTCATCAGTTCAATGTGTTATGATTAAAGTCCTGAATAATGAAACTTTTCTTCAGTAAAGCTTTTATTTTCTGCCTGCCTATAGCATTTACACATGCAAGAAAAGTTATGGTGTCTGCAATCTTTACACACTAAGTTAATTCACAGAGTCCAGCTTGGCAAGCAATATTAAATGCAATTGGTTTCATCAACCTTCTAAAACAGATCAGAGGATGTCTCAGTGCTCAAAAATTAGTGTCCTGAAAACCCTTAATTCTACATGGTTATGCTTTACTGATAATTTTTCCACCCTTCTTATTTCATGTCTTAATTGGAAATGCTAAATATTTGTGTTTTTAAAGAGAAAATGTGAATGATCAGTATTGTAGAGTATCTCAAGCTACAGTACCTTTGTTGTACTGCTTTGTAGACACAGTTATCCAGGCAGCAGCTCTCTACTGATTTAAGGTTAAGCTCGTCATGGGGCAGGAAACCCCTCTGTGTCTTAGTGCACTGAAGCGCAGCCAGGATGTTCTTGTTTCTGCTTCCCTATAGGGCTGTCTTGTGTCCACAGGACTGCAAAATTAAGGTGGGGTGGTTTTCCATCCCTCGTCCCTCCACTCTGTGTCTTAACTTCCAGACAGCCGAGACTGTAGTCTCTTGCTGACCATTCTTGTTTCTGTGCTTCATACCCTGTGGTTCTTTATAGTTGGAGGGTCTTATAATGACCTCCTCCATGCTCCATCCTGTTTTTCTATTCCTTTATTGTTTATTTTTCCTTTTGTTCCTCCTGTCTTTTATAATTTTTTAAAAGTCCAGTCGACTGCCTCGTGGAGTAATACCTGGTCTTTTCCTAGATATTGTTAACCAATCAGAGAGTCTCTTTCCTGCCATGCCTGGAAAGATGACTAATCTCAGCACGCATGCAATTGGCGGTCCTTGGCTTTTGTTGATTAAGAAACAGCAATTGCTGCTGCGTGTCCAGAGCCTGCTCTTTTGGTGGATGGAATTGTACTTTGTAGCTTTTGCTTTTTCTTTTTCCTAGTGAAGTGGTCTACATGGAGGTAGCTAGTTCTAGCAGGCTCATCTCTAGGTGAATGAGATTGGACAACATGAAGATTTTAGGTTTCTCCACCGAGTCACCGACTCTTGTCCCATTTCCGGGAGCAGATGGGTATTAAAACTAGAGCAGCTGTTTCCACTTGAGGTTAGAAAAGCTGAAAAGACAGCAGGGGAAACGTTGTGCCTGCAGAGAGAAAAACACGGCAAGGAAGTTAGGAGGCCGTGCAGGTACACAGCACAGGAAGCACTTTCCCGCTCAGAGCAGCAGTCTTTCCTAAGGACAGCGGCCCTGGTTTCTCCGTGTTCACCTCATTTCCTGGCACCCGCAGAGCCCTTGCCCAGCTTTTGTTAAGGACCCTGGGCTACCAAGGCTGACCAACACGGAGCACCTTGCCTGGAAAGTGCTCGGAGCAGAGAATGAAGAGGAGTCTGAAAGGAAGCGATGCCCTTTCCCTGTTTCGGACAGTAAACATAACCAAGTGCCAACTCTGTGCCTGGTTCTGCAGCTCCCCACTGCCTCACACTGGGGTCATTTCCACCTATTTTAAATAATTAAGAAATCAACCCATTTTTATATTTGGAGATTACGTTTGGGGTCCCCAACAAGAGTGGAAAGCTCTTTTGAAAGTGGGAGTCCCTACCCTGATTTAACATGTTTGGTTGGTGTCCCAAAACTTCTAGGATGGAGGCCAAATCTATTAGAATATGCAGGGACCACTGTATCTGGGTTCCCGCTGGCTTCCCTGGCCTCCGGCTGGCTTCCTTGGCCTCCTGTGGGCCTCTGTGGCCGCTGGGCTCTGAAAAGTCTGTGGAATCTGCCTCCTGCTCCACCAGATAAGTCAGGAAGGAGCTTTGAGGCGACTTTTGAGCAAAGACAAGTTAGTTTCATCATTGCTGCCAGGAGAGGGGCCTCTAGGTGCAGAAAACTCTCAAAATTGGGGTGCAGTGGGTGCTCTTCTTGGCAGTCTTCACCAGGGCAGTTACCTGCCTACTGCACACAGATTGTATCACTAGTCCCAGAGGTGGCAGATGGCAGACATTTCCTAGAAAAGTTTTTTTTTTTCAAAAGGACATAAAAAAGTGACCTTTTTCATTTGACGAGTAGGGAATGTTACCCAGAAAGGTGTAGCCCCACCTTTCGCATGTGTGGACAGTTTCAGCCCCAGCTTTGAAGACATTAATGAACTAGCTCTTCTCAGGACGGATGCCACCTCTCCACCTCCTCTCCCTGCTGTGTGGCAGCCTGCGCCGTGCCCCCGCGCCCCTTCGCCTCTGCTCTCCTGGTCTGGGCACCTCACACAACCTGTGTGTGTTGTTCTCTCCTGTTGTCTGGGCAGAGTAGCTCCATTTGCTTAAACTTTGCTCTGAAACTTGGTTAGCATGTGGTTCATAGAGTAGATACTTGCTCTAAAAGCCTTGGCTACCCAGGGTGGGGGTGTCTGAGTGAGGGCAGAAGAAAATCTGGCTTTTCCAGCTCTTTACCTGGCAGGGCCTTCTAAGGTTCCATATTCCTTTGGCCTCCGTTATCCTAGACCTACCTTCAGGCCTCTCGGATTCCACATGTGCAACACTGGAACCTTGCACAAAACCAGAAACTGGGGCTCTCTGGGCAGACACAGACACTTTCTCTTACTAAGCCGAGTGAGCTCGGTCCAGATTCTCTCAAAGGCCCGATGAGCCACCCAGGGTTTTGGGTCTCTAAGCTGAGGCCCCTGCAGCTGATTGAACCCAGGGTTCTCTTCTCCCATTGTGTCCTGAGTATCATCTCTAATGCTTCCTGACCTGCTGGAAAGTGACCAGACTCTCAAGCTGCTCAAATTGCTCAGGTCTGGGTGACCAGTGCCAAATCTGGGTCCACTCTCCAGTAATTGTTTTTTTCCCTCTGGTAGCTGATGGCAGTGAACTACTCTCCTCCTCCCAGAAACCGCTCCTTGACCCCATGACATTAAAGAAGAGGTTTTTGTTGAATATAGTACAGGAGTCACTCAGTCTTGGGTTCATATTTCTGCCACATGAGACTGTGGATCAGCTACTTATCCTTCCTGAGCCTTAATTCCTTCTGGATAAAGTTAGGGTCATATTCATGGGACAGGGTTGGTAAGAGCAAATGAGTCAGGGCATACAAGGGCCCTGGTGCTTATGGCCCTCAACACGTTTTATCTTTTTCCTAAACCCTTCTCCTTTTTCTCCTCTGTGCTCATGTTTCCAAATCCCTCCAGCTGACCGTTCCCAACCTCTCTGGTGCCTCGGCCCCCAATGATCTTGTGTATATGCACGGTCACCCTTCTGGCCCCCGTCCCCCATTACACTGGTGATTCTCACCTTACCCATATAATCAGTAAGTCTCCCAATCCTATGAATCTCCAGCCTGCCTTCACATTTCTGTCCTTGTTGACCCAACTTTAGATATGGCCCAATCATTCCTCACCTGGATAATTCCAGTGGTTTGCTAATATATCTCATTGTTGCTAGGGGTCTGTCTTTAAAATATTTCATCTGGCCCTGACTGGTTTGGCTCAGTGGATAGAGCGTCGGCCTGCAGACTGGAAGGTCCCAGGTTCAATTCTGGTCGAGGGCATGTACCTTGGTTGCAGGCGCATCCCCAGTGGGGGGTGTGCAGGAGGCGGCTGATCGATGTTTCTCTCTCATCCATGTTTCTAACTCTCTATCCCTCTCCCTTCCTCTCTGTAATAAATCAATAAAATGCTTAAAAATAAATAAATAAATAAATAAATAAATAAATAAATAAAATGTTTCATCTGTCATATTCCTGCTTACATTTCATTATTGACTTGCTTTCAGAGCCAAAGACAAACTCTTTAGCATCACATGCTATGAACCAATCTCTAACTGTTCATCAAATCTACTTTGAAACTCCCTGATACGTGGCCCATTTGCCAGTTAAGTGGAACTATTTATAATTCTCTCAATATGCCACCCTCTTTAATACCTCAGCGTCTTCGTACTTGCTGTTCTCTCTGGCAGGAGCTCCCTCTCCTGCTCTTCTTTCCTTTGGTTAGCTCCTCCTTGATCTTTGAGGATTACTTTACATAGGAAAACTTCCTGAATTACCTTGGCAAGTTCAGGACCCCAACTTGCTGTTTTCACAGCATCTGTATACATATTTCATGGCTCTGATCTCACTGTGATCAAGTGGGTTTATTCATCTTAACCCCACTAATCACTCCTCTTTGGCCTTGTGCCATTCATCTCTGTATTTCCAGATACATTGCTAGACTTTTGGCATAAAGGTTATATTGATCCTATGAGTGCTTCCTTCACTGTATCATTGCTAGATATAGAGATTAACCATTTTTAAAAATAAATTTATTTAAGAAAGGAAATTCTATTTTTATGTATGAAGTGAGGGAGGAGTCAAGCTTAATATCTTCACACACACATGGATACCCATTTATTGAAAATACTATATTTACTGCACTGCTCTGTTTCAGAAATGAAGTGTTCATATATGATCAGTCTAGTTTTCTAGTTCTTGACTCTCTATTCCATTGTCCTCGTTACTGTAGCTTTAAAATTCCTGATTCTTTATGGAGCAAGCCCTCCTACATTGTTCTTATTTAGGAGCATCTGGGCTATTTGGAGACATTTTATTCAAGAAGAAGAACAACAACAACAACAAAAATAATTCTTGTGATTTTTGGTGCAATTGCATGAAATCTGTAAATAGTTCTGGGGAAAGTGGAATCTTAGAGTTTTATAATTCCTCCATTTATATATATCTTCTTTAATTTCTCTCAATATTATTTTATTATTACCAAACTTTTCGTTGAGTTCATATACTTCTTTCAATTGATTTATTCCTAGATATTTGATTCCTTTGATATATTGCAAACAGCACCTTTTTAAATTTTTATTTGTTTTGTTTCTGAAACATGGAGATGCAATTGTTTGTCTTTTTCAAGAAATTTTGACCAGTGTCAAAATTGCTAAAATTCCATATTCTCATAAATTATCTGCATGCATAACCATGTAGTCTGTGAATCATGACAGTTTTTGTCCCTACTCAGTCCTTATTATCTTTTTTTTATTCCTTCTTGCATGGGCTAGGACTGATAGTGCAATGTTCAATGGAAGTTGTGATGCAAACATCCTTGCTTTGTTCTCAGTTTCAGGGAGAGACTTTTCAACATTTCACTAATAAGTATTTCATTTCCTGTGCGTTAAAAAAATTTTTTTTGTAGATACTCTTTATCAGATTAAAGAAGGTCACTTCTCTTCCTATTTGCCAAAAGTCTTCACTCTAAATGGTTGTTGAATTTAATCAGACATTTTTCCTGCATCGGTTGAGATGCCTGTATAATCTTAACCTAGAAATTTTAATTCACAGTTTGCTGTAGGCTTCTTTTCCTGAGTGGGCAGGGAAGGAAGAGGTGACATATCTCCTGTATCCATGGCATTATTGGTTTGTAAAGAGCACTTGCTAGGATGTATGAGTGTCTGTGAGGAGAGGCAAGACACGGATGTCGGCATTGAAATTGTTCTATAAATTTCTGACTCAAGAAACTTGTCTTTGAATGACTAAAAGGAAGAAAGAAAGAAAAGCATTTCATCTGAGGCTGGTGTGCCTATGCCAGTAAATGCAATTGAGTTTTATTGCTGTGAATTTAGTGAATATAGAAACCAGAACACAAAGAGTTTGCCAGGTTTTTGAAGAAAAGTTACCTAATTCTTGATACATCTGCAACTCAGCAGGGCTTAAAGATGCATCATTATGACTATTGACATGTATGTTAGCCAGACCGAAGCAAAGGCAGTGTAATTTCAAGGTAATTTCCAAATGTAAAGAGATGCCGTGAAAAAGAAGAAAAATAATTGGACATGTTTATTTTTAATGGATTCATTTCATCGCCAAGAGTTTGAACTCTGCTTGTAATTTCCTTTTAACCCACTTACAAATGTGACTCAACCCACATGCAAAAATTAGGACAGGCTGGTTTTAAGAAAATTGACTGAGAATTGAGGGGAAAATTGACTGTCTAAATTAGTCTTGGGATAATTTTCAAGTAGACCCAGAGTCCCTAATACAGAAGGGAAGAAATATTAAAACATGGGAATGTGTATTTCACTATGACATAGTGTCCCTGATCCAGTGAAGCGAATGAGTATTTTTATTATTATTTGGATTTGGAAAAAACAATTCATAGGATGCATTTCTTGGCCCAGTCTACTACTGGCATAAACACTATAGTGACTACCCCTCCCTCATATCTTTAGTCCTAGTGGGTAAGCAGTTGGAGTTGGAATATAGTTAGGATCATTATTGAACAAAGTAATATATCCTTTTTCACATTAAAGTACGGTGATAGTTGGACCCCAACATTGTTCATTTGGTTTTTAGCAGGAAAAATTTCTAACCAGTGCAATTTCTATTTGGACAGAATATTAGGAATTGAAAGGACATTGGCACTCCTTAGTCCCATTCTTGCCTTTTACAGTTGAGACTGAGTGCCAGGAAACATCCTTGCTTGGCCAGGATCACCCACAAATGGGAGTGGAACCCCAGTTTTCTCTACTGTGTCATAGCACTTCAGGGTAACAATTGCTCATTACTATTTTTCTTGAAACCCTGAACTCCAAATTCGGGAGTCATCTGCGCTGTGGTTCCCCTCCCAGTTGGCAGATGTAGACAGTCCTGCTATTTCTTTTCTTTGTTTTTTACCCTGATAACCACTCTTAGAAAGAAAAGTTGTACATTTTGACAGATGAGGAAGCTGGAGTTAGACAGTGAGAGAGAGAATGTTTTGTAGATAGTAATACCTAAAGTGAGACTCCAAGATCTTTTCAGTGCCTCTTCAGTACTTTTTCCAAGAACTGAAATGATAATGGTGAAATGTCAGATAATAGAAAAGTTATATTGGACAAGAACTGTATCCCTTCAAGTCTTATCAGTGGATCCAGCACTACATATGAGGAAAATCTTTGGCTGTGCATCTAGCCGGTCCTAAGCTTGCACCATGAAAACATGGCTGAGTCATGTAACATTTTTTTAAATTGAATTCATTGGGATAATATCCTAACTAATAAAAGAGTAATATGCAAATTAACCACCACTCCGAGACAAAGATGGCCGTGCCCGCAGCCACAAGATGGTGGTGCCCAGTCCCCTCACCCCAGCCGTGTCCACTGCCGCCGGGCTGTGTGCACTCATCAACCACATTGTGTGTGTCTGCTCAGTGGTGGGGCACCCACCGGGCCATGTGCGTTCATCAGCCCCCCATCCCCCAGTGCACGAATTTCGTGCACTGGGCCCCTAGTTGGTTAATAAAATTACATAGGTTTCAGGATATAATTTTATAATGCATCATCTGTATATTGTATTGTGTGTTCATCATCCCAAGTCAAGTCTCCTTCCACCCCATTTATCCCCCCTCTCCCTCCCTCAACTGGCCTTTCCCTCCAGGAACCACCTGTTATCTGTTTATGAGTTGTTTTCTTCACCTTTTCACCCGCCTCCCAACCCCCTCCCCTGTGACAGCTATCAGTCTGTTCTCTGTATCTCTGAGTCTGTTTTGTTTGTTCATTTATTTTGTTCATTAAATTCTACATATGTAAGTGGTCAGTCCTGCTAATTCAAGGCCCCTTAGTCTGTGTGATTCTTCCCCCGTCTCCCCTGCTGGGTTCTATCTCTTTGGCCTCTGCAGTGAGCTGTCCATGGGTGAGAGGATAGGGACAGAATTTCCACATTTCCTCCAGTGAAGGAAAGGTGGGCGTGTGACCCTTTATAGAGGTCTCACTTCATAGTGTGTTAACTACCTAAGCATTCCTTTCAGAGTGCCACGGTTTATTGTCACATTTCTGCACATAAGTATGATCCAAAGTGTGGCCAGTTTCTTCTCTGCCTCAAGTGGCACTGGGAAAAGTCCTTTCTGTGATTTAATCACTTAGTATATGCCATCCCAGTAAGGGAGTTGGCTGGGCAAGAGAAATAGTGGTAATTGCTGTCGACATGATCAAGCCCCTGTTGTAACTCGTCGTCTTTGAAGTTTACCCAGATGAGCCCACCTACCTGTTTCTTCCTTTTGTGAACCCAAAGTCAGTATGGTTTGGGTCAGGGCCAGATAAAACTCAAGGGCCAGATAATACATCCTCTAATGGCTTTGAGGCGGTGCAGTGAGAACCTAGACAGAGGGCCATGGCCAGATCCCAGTGAAACTTATCTACAGAAGCAGGCTGGAGTTGGCCTGCAGTTGGAGTTTGCCATCCCTGGTTTACACTGAGAAGCTCTCAATTTTGGTGTTTGGACCAGAGCATCAGAGTCCAGGGATGCTAAAAGACATGGGCTTCTAGGCTTCACCTTTGGAGTTTCAATGAATAGCTTGGAGCTGGGGAATATGTAGTTTTAAAAGTTCCTTAGTTGATTCTACTGCTCAAATGATTAAAACTATGGTCCATTCTGCTTTTAAAATGTATATGTGTGCTTACATACACACAAATGGACACATGGTTTTATGTGTGTATTTAAAAATAATATTAAAAACGGCACAATTGTGTGCAAACCATTCTAAATGTTGCTTGTTTATTTCTTTGCCCTTTTTATCGAGGTATCTCTCTGTTAGTGACAACCAGGATGGATATAATAAAGGATTTCATCCATAGTAATATACAGTACCATTTTTTTTTCTTTCATCATGTTGCTGCCTTTTTATTTCATTTCTGAAGTCAGATGGATTTCTAAAACATTTTGATGGAGGGAGATTATCAGTCTGTTCCTTTAAGGGGTGATTTTGCTTCAGGGGCACTGGCAGTGTCTGCAGACCTTTTTGGTTGTCACAGCTGTCATTGTTGAAGGGAGGACTTCTCCTGGAATCTGACAAGTAGAGATGAGGGATGCTGCTAAACACCCACAATGCACAGGGCAGCCCTCCCAGCAAAGAACTATCCAGTCCAAAGAGTCAGGAGTGCCTCGCCTGAGAAATCCCGCTCTACAGCGCTTTTGTTCCTTGCGTAATAAGGTGACTTCTTCCTATGATACCAATATCTGTATCAAACTCTGTAGTGAAAAGTTCCTGAATTGATTTGCTGCTCAGAAAAATTGCTGAAACAGTGGCCCATCTTACTTATTTCTTCAGACCCCACACAAATGGCCCTCAGTTATTTCTCTTCTGTGTTTACATCTTACTGCCTGCTGCTCTAGAAACGCCATGCATCTCTGTGTCCCTCGGTGACCTGTGCGGCCTGGGTCACGTGACGTGCTCCATCCGTGATTGCAGGTCCTCCTGGGCGGCACTGGGTTTGGACTCCGCGGACATGCCCCCGTTTCCCTGGCTGACTGCCCACAGAGCACGGGTATAAGTGAGGGAGGGGGTGGTCCCAGGTTAGCGCTGTGCTTCCCTGGACTTTCTGAGAACAGTGTCACTGGAACCTGAGTGGCTGTCAACAGAATGTGAAATCCTATGGACGGAGGAGGTCCTGGGATGTCTGTCCTACCCCAACCCTTCACTTAATGTGTGGGGAATGCATGTCAGTCAGGCCACTTCTATGTGTGCAAATATTTACCTTAAATAGATGAATTAATCTGACGCAACAAATGTACAACATTTAATAAATGAGCTTGTTAGGTAGCTGTAAGCAGAAAACCATTAACCCCAGGACTTTCTCCATACTCTTTCTTATAGCTGAAATGACAAACTCATTCCTCTTCTCCACCATCATTAGAAGCTAGAAGTTATAGCTGAGGAAAGATTGCCTGTTAAATATTGGGTATCCCCAAAGTCAAATCTATTAATTATGATATTTTTACCTCATGCATTTTGATAATTTTGGTTATTTCCTGCTTATAGTTCAAAATTAGTGGGAGCCAGTGGCAGTAGTAACCTCCACAACTGGACTTTCACTTTGTGAAATGAGGTGGAGAGCCATACAGAGTCAGGGAGGAAAGCATTCCTCCAGGAAGAGAGCATAGCAGGTGCAAAGGCCCTGAGGTGGGAATGACCTTGGCATAATCCAGGGACAGAAAGAAAACAGGGTGGGGACAATTCCAGGGAGAGGGAACACACGTGGGAAGAGAAGACACCAAGGTATGAAGGTGTCAGGTCAGGGAGGGCTTTGTCTACCTGGAAGGAGCTGAGTTTTACTTTGGGTTGATAAAGATTTTAGATATTTAAAATTATTTACAGTTTAAATATTCTCTTCAGATACCACTCCACCTACTCTTTTTTGATATTCTGTGAAGGGATTGCTAAGTGATAGCAGAGAATTGACAGTGCAGTATTTTTGAGCTTCATTTTATTCAGTCAAAAATTCCTTAATATTCCTTAGGAGTTTGTTGGACATTGTTTGATGAGGGTAATTAGCATAATGCGTAGCTGTTTTTCCGTGCAGAATTATGTATGAACCATTTCTATAGGAGAAATCGGGGTTTCATTTCTCAATGGTCTGTACTTTCCTGAGTTCTATTTTGTGATCAGCCCTGAGAAGCCAGAGGAACATCAGGTACAGTCTAACTTTCCAAGCAAATGCTAATGGAATAAGTGTGGAGAACACTTGTGAACCCTGGAGGGTCTCCAGAGAAACATTGTTTCATTGTTTCTTAGCATCGCCAGGTAATACCAAGTGGCCATTCAGAGGTCAGCAAAGGACTCTGGGTAGACATGTAGAGCAGAAACACAACTTAAAGACATGCAAGTGGATTTTGCCTTCTCTAATCACCATCCAAAGTGATGAGCTAGGAACTTCTGTAAGATTCTGCTCAATGTGCTACTAGCTTGCAATGGTGGTGCACACTCATCATTTTGGAAGCCTGTAATTAAAACACAGCATCTTACAAAGCTCTGTTCATCAGGCAGGAAACTGGGAGACCGAGGTAAGCACATCTTTAGGAGAGACACTGGGCATGAGGCAGTCTTGCGATGGTCCAGGATGTGCAAAAGGAGATTTCACTTTAGAGCCCTACTTTTATTTGGCATGACACGCAGCTACAAGTATCAAAGGTGACATTTTCTTAATAAGCCTCAATTTCAACTATTTTTGCCTTAGAAAATTTCTCTAAGTAACATGTTCCTGAATTCAACGTTCCGTAGAGCCTTGGTTAGGGAGGCTCTTCCCCACCATGTTTGGGGGAGGCTATTACCCGTGGAGAAGTTAACGTTGGGATGACCTTGGGAGGCTGCCTGCAACAACACAAGTAGTTAAGGACATGCGTTCCCCAGGAATAGCATTTCCGCGGGAGCAGCAGCGCTGAGATACCGAGCTAATTTCCCAGCGATGGCACCACTTTTCTTACGAGGGAATAATTGACCCATTTATGGTCTCGTTTCAGATTGTTACGGATCCCTGTGCCAGCAGCCCTTGTCACCATGGCAACTGCAGCAGCAGCAGCGGTGGCTACCTCTGCATTTGCTCGGAAGGCTATGAAGGCCCACACTGTGAACAGGCACCTCCCAGCCTCCAGGCCTCCGGCTGGACTGAGTCCATGGCACCTAGACAGCTTGAGCCAGTCGCTGCTACCCAGGAGCCTGATGTCATCCTGCCTCGCTCTCAGGCAACCGTGACCCTGCCCACGTGGCAGCCGAAAACAGGGCAGAAAGTTGTAGAAATGAAATGGGATCAAGTGGAGGTGAGAACGTTTTGCTGCATAGGTTTTTACATAAGACATCAGTAAGGTTAAAATAATTCCAGTAGTTCTAATTATAGCAACAAAAAACAGAAAACTTTCAAGTTGCCCAGTGAACAAAATAACGTGTCCAACCTTAGTCCCGTCTGCGCTTGTTTGGAAATCTCTCTTGGTTACACAGATGAGACATTTGGGTTGTGATCGTTTTGTGTGCTTAAAAAGAGGAATCAAGAAAAGAAAAGGAACGTAATTATTCTGGTGAACAAAATCCATATACATTTCCGTGCGACAGTCTTATTTT
>PVJC01048561.1:0-12484 GCA_004026665.1 Murina feae | reverse complement strand
TGGTGAGTTGCATATTCAGAAATATGTTTTAGGGAATTGAATCCAGGGGTGGTATGTGGTTAGACTACAGTTAAAAAGTTAAAAGATACTTAATGTATTCTTGTAAGAAATGAACTGTTGCCCTAACTGGTTTGGCTCAGTGGATGGAGCATCGGCCTGCGGAGTCAAGGGCTCCAGATTCAATTCCAGTCAAGGGCATGTACCTTGGTTGGAGGCACATCCCCAGTGGGGAGTGTGCAGGAGGCAGCTGATCAGTGTTTCTCTCTGTCCTATATAATAAAAGGTTAATATGCAAATTGACCCTAATAGCAGAACAACTGGGAATGACTGGTCACTATAACACACACTGACCACCAGCGGGCAGACACTCAATGAAAGAGCTGCCCCCTGGTGGTCAGTGCACTCCCACAGGGGGAGATCTGTTTAGCCATAAGCCAGGCTGATGGCTGCTAGTACAGCGGTGGTGGTGGGAGCCTCTCCCGACTCCTCAGCAACACTAAGGATGTCTGACTAAAGCTTAGGCCTGCTTCCCGCTGGCAACTGGACATCCCCTGAGGGTTTCTGGGCTGCCAGAGTAATGTCTGACTGCCAGCTTAGGCCCAGTCCTCCAGGGAGTGGGCCTAAGCCAGCAGGTAGACATCCCCTAAGGGGTCCCAGACTGTGATAGGGCATAGGCTGGGCTGAGGGACCCACTCTCCCCCAAGTGCACAAATGTTTGTGCATCAGGCCTCTAGTGTATATATATGAAAGCCTAAATGAACGTCTGACCTTACTACTGGTAGCTATGACATGCAATGACCACCAGGGGGCAGACACTCTAACTGGTAGTTATGATGCACACTGACCACTAGGGGGCAGACGCTCAACACAAGAGCTGCCAAACTGTGGGGACTTGGCAGCTGCGGTTCTCAAGTGACGCACCCAGAAGTAGAGAGGAGGGAGCCCGATTCCGGGGTGCATTACCCAAGAACCACCCTCTCACAATCCAAGACCTCTCAGGGGATTTCAGAGAGCCAGTTTCAGTATGATCTCCACAAGTCAGGCCAAGGGACCCCAACAGTGCACAAAGTTGTGCACCAGGTCTCTAGTTATGAAATAAAAAAAAAACAAAACTAAAAATCTAGGAGGCAGGCAAAAATGACACATAATATACAGACTGAAGTGAGACAACAATCAACAAAGGATACAAAGAAAATAAATAAAAGTTCTAAAGTTATCATATTTGTAATTTTTTGGTTATGCAGTATTACTCTTTGGGGAGTATGCCTCTCCCTAGCACAACCTTCCAATCAGTAACAGCTAGGCACAGGGCATTTCCTAACTAACTCTACATCCAAGCTGCAAGAGCTTCAGTCTCCCACTGTGTACTCTGATCACCTTGCATTTCCCTGCTGTGTCAAAGTCCTGCAAGATATTATTAAGACTTATTTAAACACCTACCTAAAAAAGCACTTAATGCACAATAAATTTCTTCCTTGGGTAAATATAGCTGGATTGGTTTTCAATATAATTTTCAGTTCTTATTTCCATGACTATCTTCTGAAATAAAGCAAATGTCTTTCCTTCAAATAAATAATGACAAACATGTCATCTATTTCAGGCTAGACATTCATTCATTCATCGAACAAAGAATATATGCACCCCTGTGCTCATTTCAGCATTATTCACAATAGCCAAGACTTGGAAACAGCCCAAGTGTCCATCGGTAGTTGAGTGGATTAAAAAACTGTGGTACATTTACACAATGGAGTACTACTCAAAAGTAAAAAAGAGATACTTTTGCTTTTGATTAGGTGGAATGGAAAGTATAATTGTATTATCCAGAAAATTCAAAATTACCCAAAGATCATAATGGTCAACTTTTAGTTATAAAAGGAAAGACAATGAAGAGAAAGAGAAATTTTAACCTGAATGAACTGAATATGAAAGTACATATTTATATGTATATATTTTGTACCCTAAAATGCCACAATTCCAGTAAAATGACTTTTGGACTTTAATTTTCTATAAGGATGGAAAACACTGAATTGGATATTATTTGGGAAGGAACATTGTAGGAGACGAAGAAAAAGAAAATCTCTTACTGTGTGGTCATGAGACTACTATAAAATCTTCCTCTTAACTTTGCTCCACAAACTTCTTCACTCCAGATTCCGTTTGTAATTAAAGTGAATATCCACCCAGGCTGAGGGGAGAGAGGGGGCATAATTCCACATCCTCATGTGAGCAAAGAAGATAACTTCAACTGCCATCGCCACAAGGAAGGTGCTGGTGTAGTCTATCATGAAGCAGCCAGATAATGAGTTCAGAGGTGATAGGCCTTGGCAACTTTAGGATGACTTGAGGGCGAGGCATACACTCAGCAGATAATACAAAACATGTTCATCAAAGGACATTGGATATGCCTTCTCTTTTGCTCTTTTCTTTCCTCCCTTCTTAGTCCTCTGCCCTTCCTACTTGGTTGCCACCACATCTCCTCTGGGTCCCTGATACAGCTTTTCACAGATTCGGTTACTTTCTGTTTTCCATTACTTAAAATTATGATGAGGCACTGGTCTTCAAATTCAGCCTTCAGAAGAAAGGTTCAAAGGAATCAGCTCATCCTCCTGACGACACATTTATGAGAGAAATCAACCTTGCTATGGCTATGTTGAGCCACTTCTAATAGCCTAACTTCAAGTGCTATTTTACTCATAGGAAATTCTATTTTCTTTTCCTTCCTAAAGATTGCCAGGTTGTTTATTAGCATAACTCTGTAGCTTTACTCTGCTTATAGTGTTTTTGTTCATTTCTTCATCTCTTTCAAAAATCAATTTCTATTATCCCAGGAATCAAGCAGGAAAGCTGGGGGGGGGGGGCGGGGAGGAAGCAGAACCTTCATATTATAAATATTACAGTTGCATAACATTCTAACAACCATTATTCCTGCTTCTACATGAAACATGTAATTCTTAATGGCATTCCTTATTGCAGAGTAAAAGAAATACTTTCCAAATAGAAACAAAGAGGTACAATAAATTAATCAGTTGTACCTTTAATTGATAGTTAACTGATACTTTCAATAAATCCAAGTCCAATTCTAATCAAATTAACCTCCCCTTAGCCAACAACTTCCCAGAGATAATCAAATGAGAGGGGCATGTTTTCTCTCTGTCACAGAACCTCATTGCCATTTAATGTCCTCATTTGATGGACTGCTCTGTCCCAAACTACACCTACCTATTTAAGGTAAAAGCCAGATGCACAGGAAGGGAAGTGCACTAGCCTGAATGCTTTAAGTTGACTAATCATTGAACATTGTCAATGGATTTTCATTCAATTTTTATTAGAAGGATTTTCCACGCATATTATTCCCACTATCCTGCCTTCATAAAACATATCCAATGAGGCGTGTCCTAATTTTTATTGCTGTGTAAAAACTTACCACAAACACAGCAGCTTAAAACAATACCCATCTTATTATCTCACACATTTTGTAGCTCAGCTTAGCCAGGTCCTCTATTCAGGGTTTAACAAAGCAGCAATCAAGATGTCAGCCAGAGCCACAGTCTTATCTGAGATCCTATTCCAAGCTCATGTAGTCATTGGAGAATTTATTAGCTGACGAGTAATTCATGGTGACTTATTTCTTCAAAACCAGTAGTGGAGAGCATTTGTAACTTCTAGATCTTTCTTAAAGGTTCATCTAATTAATTCAGGCTCACCCAGAATTATCTACCTTCTGATTGATTCAAAGTCAACTGACTGGAGAAATCATAATCACATCTGAAAAAAATCTCTTTATTTTGCTGTATAATTTAATTCAATAATGAGAGAGACAGCATCATATTTACAGGTTCCATCTACCCTCATGGAGAAGAATTATATAGGGCATGCCCTTCAGAGGGTAGGAATATTAAGGTATTGTCCTAGAATACCACCTACCATTTGGAAAAATATTAAAAAGATTTTAATAATTTGGCAGAATTTTTAGCAATCCTCTAGTACTTAATGATGCCATATTTCCTTATTCTAAAACTTATAAGAATGAGTATTAATTTTATACCTATTTGTTCCATTTTTTAATTTCAACAAAATATCTCTTTTTCCCCCCTCTACTCCATTATTCTCTCCCTCTCACTCAAATCCTTGGTATCACTTATTTACTCTTGCTGTGATCTTGAGCTGCTGAGATTTCCTGAGAGGGCAAACACTGGTGCTTTCACAATCTGGCACCATGCCTCTGCCCTCATTAGTGAATGCAGTTGTGCATATTAAAGAAATAAATCATTCTAGCGACTACACCATGTCACAAGTAGCTTCACTTAAATGAAATTAGAATATTAACTTGGGATTCCTGAAAAAAAAAAAAAAAGCCTCATTCCACATGAATTTGTTCTCCACACCAATCAAGCATAGTTTTTTTATTTTCTGTTTTCTTCTTCATTTAAGATATCCTTTCAGAACTGAATAAAATAAAATTGGGACGACTGGCATTTGTTGGTGTGCTGCCCAAGTCTTCTCCATCCCAAATTACTTTACACATCACCTTCATATTAGTACTTCCAAATCACAGTGGAGATCTCCTCCGACCAAAAGTATCCAAGGTTTCATCTAACCTACTCCTCACATCGATGACATCAATATTTACAAAGTAAGCTTCTTGAGGAGTGACCTTGTTGTCTTGATTTTTTTAAAGCCACAGATTATAGCACAGCACAGAGTAAAGTGCTTGATATATTTTCACAAAACAGAATGGAAGGGTTCTACTCTCTAACCTGGCATTCAAGGCTCTCCCATACATACTCTCCCACACATTTTCCAAATATTTTCAGCTCCTGTTCTTCAGTTCCTGCATGCCTCAGTCAAGCAGAGTGTTCACTTGCTTTTCATTCCTACAGTGTGGCACTTCTACATTGGACTTACATCATCCTGAAAGGGCCATCTCAGTGCAATGCTACTTGATGTGTGGAATCTTTGGTGATCAAACTCACTCCCCAATCCACCAGTTGGAAATAATATTCCCATCTTTCAACAGTCATATTACTTTTTCTGTACCTCAGTTATGAGGGTCTTTTGTATAATTTATGTGGACATCTTAATGCTGCTACTGGATTTTAAGATTTTTAGGAGGGAGATTTGTATCTTCCACAAAGTTTGACACACAGAGTAGACACAAAGTAAATGAATACTTCTTTAAAGAATCAAACGTTCTTATAAGCATTACGAAATTATATTAATGCTCAAAAATTATACCATAAAGTGTCTGTCTTGACACTTTCTATAACTATAGATAATCACTAAGAAAAAGATGTTATAAACTATTATTTTTCTCTTATTATCAAAACCTGTTTGGAGTGATTAATAATTGGTAATCAATGATGTTTTGAGTTTTATCAATGTAATTATTCTAGTGTTCTAATTAATAGTATAAATATAAATTATTAGAGAAAGCTATTTTAAGAACTGATATATTTTAAAATATAATGTCATTTTTTATTTGGATGTGATATTCTATATCTATTCTCATGATATATCAACAAACTAAAGTTTAAAATGAAAATAACTCTATTTTAGTACCTTTGTTATTGACAACACTATTTGCCAAAGGAATCCAAAATTACTTGAGTTTTATGTTATTATTTCTGTTTTGAATTGAAATATTTATTTTAAAGGGAAACACCAAAATTTTATTAAGTTGTAATTTACATGGTGATGAGGGGAAAAGATGAAATAGAAAACTATGGAAGCTTCTATTCAGACTCCTGATGATTTCTGTTTTGACCTCCCGATAGCAAATATTCCAATTTTGTTTGCATTTTTTACTAAGGAAAACTTAAACATTTAGCTTATGTAAGGTGCAATGACCTGAATAATAGAAGCAGAGAAAACTGCTAATTTAGAGATTTTAAATGGGTAAACCCTGTAAATGGATTATGGAAATTTAAACATAACAAGTCAGCTCCAATGATGTAGTTAATGCACTTTCACAATGTAACTGTGAACTTTTCAAATATTGGGTCATGTTTCTAGTTAAAGTCAGGTATGAACAAGCCAAGGGTACATAAGAAACAATTAAAAGTCTTTATAACTTTTAGGGACTTCTGGTATTTCCTCTACATTTATAATATTTTCGACACACAAATCCAGTAACCAAGTTTGCCCTAACTTATTTCACTTAAATTTTGGTTAGAACCAAGCTTCCTCTTACAGAGTCAGTTTATTAGAGGCAGAGATGTGTGCTGTGATATTCATTTCTCTTTCTATTCTTATGAGTTACACTGAGAGTAGTCAATAAATGTCCAGTGAATCAAACTGTGTAGTGCCTCAGAACCAAACTGCTATTTTTCACCATAATTACTACACAGAACATATGGAGGGTGAACCCTGCCCTAAAAATTCTCATCTCTCTCATCATCACCTGAAAAAACGTTTCATCAGAGTCTGAATTCTTTACAGCTGAGGCCTGAAATAAAGAGTGAAAATATGACAAATGACCGCTTATTGGTCATTAACTAGCATGATTAGAGCAGCCTGCCTCTCAGAGTGAGGGTCAGCGTTAGGAGATGAAGCCATCCTTTAGAATATCCTCCTGATAGGAATGAAGCTGTCCATTACCTGATCATTAGGGCCCATGCCAAATAAAACACGTCTCTCACACGACTCAACTCCTAATGATTCATTTAGTCATTGGCTTAAATGGGAAGCAATGAAAAAAGCAAGTGACTAAGTCACTGTACAATTTTAAATCCCTATCTAAATGCAAGATACTATTTAATGCTAACAAAAATACCTCAAGCCCTAGCTGGTTTGGCTCAGTGGATAGAGCGTCGGCCTACGGACTCAAGGGTCCCAGGTTTGATTCCAGTCAAGGGCATGTACCTTGGTTGTGGGCACATCCCCAGTAGGAGGTGTGCAGGAGGCAGCTGACCGATGTTTCTCTCTCATTGATGTTTCTAACTCTCTATTCCTCTCCCTTCCTCTCTGTAAAAAAATCAATAAAATATATTTTAAAAATACCTCAAGACAAATACCTATTAAAGGAAACTGAGAGATTATATATGGCACCCAGCCACACATGGAAACTACAGCTATTGGTTCAGCCTAAAATTGTAATAGTTAATTAGTTCTTGCCTCACTCTTGAAATAACAAATATCAAAGAACTAACCTCAAAGGCTTGAAAAACAATTCATTTCTCAAAACTACACAGATATAAACTAAAGAATTGTTATGTTTAGAAATGATGAGTAGGGAAAGTAGAAAAACAAAGCAAATGAAGTTAGAAATCCAGATGATAATGAATCTAGATATAAAATAGAAGAAAAGATAAACAAAAACAACAGTCACAAATATTTTGGTGTTAGCAGCAAGATATAGCAAGATTCTTTATTAGGCATTTGAGAATTCTGAGTTCTCATTAAATATTTACAAATCATTTTGTGACCCTTGGAAATATCAGCTAAGTCACATAAGTCTCAATTTACTCTTTAATAAAAAGTAATTGCTACCTGCCTTAACTTATTGGGTTATTGGGAGGAATTAAGAAGCGGCTTTAGAAATTCAAAACTATTTTTGGAAATATAAAAGCCAGGAGGAAATAGGGCTGATCTCACTTTCTTCTTGGCTGAGATCCTTGAACTATTGTCAGAAGGAATAAAAATATCTGTTAGAAAGAATAATATTAAAAAGAATTTTGATGCACTCTTTGGTTCCTTGTCTTTATTTGCTTGGGTTGTATAATTGAGGAGATAAACTAATCTGATCTCAAGAATGGATTTAGTTTCAAGGGTATACTTTTAAAACTCTCTCTTTTTAAGAGATATCTTTGGAGCTAAAGAACTAAAAGGATCTGGGGATGTCCAGGAGAGAAAAAAGAAAACCAAAGACTCAGCATTTTCTTAAGAGTTTCACCTTAAGATGATGAAAGGGAACCTTAGTCTCTTTCTAAGTTATTTCCTGGTCCAGTCCATAAAAGTAGAAATGAAGTCATAAATTAAGAGCTAAACCACATCCAGAATTTTTTTCAGTACATATTTAGTTCTTAGATCTCGTGAAATCTGATGGAAGGAAAGGAGAAACATGAGAATAATGGAATCTTGGTGCTGCTCTCTGGTCTTAAGACATGTCACTTACTGCAGGAACCTCCAGAACATCTGACAATCCCAGGGCACTGTGAGTGTTGGATTAAAGACAAAGAGCAGGGTGTTGAGACCACTAGATCACTCAGGGCAGAGAAGGAAAGCTGTTTTAAAAAGGGAGAAGAAAAAGCAAAGAGCTGGTTATATAGAAAGATGTTCTGGAATTAGTTGTCATAAAAAAGATACTGTTGGGCAGTTTAGAGTCAATACATGAATCATAAATTGACAGAAGGCCAAAATTAGAATTCCAACTATTGAAGGGAGAGGAAAGACAGGAGCTTAAAGTCTGTAGCAAGTGAGAGAATAGATGTTCCTTGGTGGCTTAAAAAAAGGTAGTGGATGAAAAAGATGAAGGGGAATCTATAATAACAAAATCATCATATGCAAATTGACCAAATACTGAACAGTAGAACAACCGTCTGGATAACTGTCCGGACAACCTTCTGGACAACCACGTATGACACACACGGGGTCAGGCCAGCCAAGGTAAGTGCAATGCGATTGGTCGGGAGCCCTGCCATCACCCCATGATTGCCCCGCAGAGGGCAACCCAGGCCATCAGTCAGCAATGCTGTGGTGGGTGTGCAGAGACGGCCAGCAATTGCTCTGCAAAGGGAGGCCCAGGCCAGCCAAATGATCACCCCCCATGCCTGTCACCAGCAGAGAAAGGTGACCGGTGGCAGCGCCACACAGATGACAAGCAGTAGTGGGGGTGGGGCCAACTGCTGGCAGCTGGGGGAAGGAAAGCTTTGATAGGCCCTGAACACCAGCCAGGCCTAGGAACCCGACCTGAGGGGTCCCGAGTTGTGAGAGGGTGCAGGCCAGGCTGAGGGACAACCCCCACCCCCCACCTTGCATGAATTTCATGCACCAGGCCTCTAGTATAGTCAATAATAATCTAATAACTTTGCATAGTGACAGATAATTATTAGACTGAATGTGGTGTTCACATCTTAAGATATATAAATTTCAAATCACTATGTTATATATCGTAAACTAATATAATATTGCCTGACAACTATATTTTAATAAATAATATCTTCTTTATATTTTATTATTTTAAAAAATATTTTTATTGATTTCGGAGAGGAAGGGAAAGAGAGAGATAGAAACAATAATGATGAGAGAGAACCATTGATTGGCTGCCTCTTGCCCACCCCACGCTGAAGATAAAGCCTGCAACCCAGGCATGTACCCTGACCCAGAATAGAACTGTGACCTCCTGGTTCATAGATCAACACTCAACCACTGAGCAACACTGGCCCAGCTTAATTTTAATTTTAATGTTTTTAATCCTCACCCAAGGAAATGTTTTTATCTATTTTAGAGAGAGAGAAGGGGGCGCAAAGAGACAGAGGCATAGATGTGAGAGAGAAATATCTATCAGTTGCCTCCAGTATGCACTCCAATCAGGGATTGAACGTAGGTGTGTGCCTGACTGGAAATGGAACCTGCAACCTTTTGGTGCTTGGGACAATGCTCCAACCAACTGAACCACCAGCCAGGGATAATTACTTATTTTTTAATTGCATTTACATTCAATCTGACTTCATATTAGTTTCAGGTGTACAGCATTAGTGGTTAGACAATCACATACTTTGCAAAGTGTTTCCCCTGATACTTCAAGTATCCATCTGGCTCCACAGATAGTTATGACAACATTATGGCCTGAATTCCCTATTCTATACTTTACATCCCTATGACTATTTTGTAATGACCAACTTGTACTTCTTAATCTCTTCACCTCTTTCACACAGCCCCCAGAACCCTCACTCCTCTGGCAACCATCAGTCTGATCTCTGTATTTGAGACTGTTTCTATTTAGTTTGTTCATTTATTTTGCTCTTTAGATTCCACATATAAGCAAAATCATATTGTATTTGTCTTTAAAAATTAAAAAAATATATAAAACAAGATGTGAGAATAGTTAAGAGGCTCTCAAGATAAGGAGGTCAGCACTGGCTTTATGGGTACCCATCTATGTTGTGGCAAAGGACCCCCTCTTAGTTTAATGTTCTACCACCATCTTAAAATTTTTCAAACAAACAAATTTTGCATTTTCTTTTACAATGGGTCCACAAATTATATAGCTGACCTTCAAGGAATTTTTGCTTAGTGGTATCCTTCTGTCACCTACATAAAACCCCTTCAAAGCTTCCTTCTGGTTATTTTATAATACTCAATTCACCATATGATGACTCTGGAGTGAATCAACTCTCCAAAGCTAGCAAACTCTTAATGGGGAGGGGATATAAGAATTGGCAGCAAGGATAGGGATAGAGGGTGGAGAAATAATGGCAAGAAGAAAATTGTTATAAAAGTATGTTGATATTTTAAACTATCAACACATTTACTTTTATGAATATGAACTTTAATTAAAAAAATAATTAGCCCTGGCTGCTGATTCAGTTGGTTGGAGCATTGTCCCATGCACCAAACGGGGTACAACCCATAGGCAAGAAAATAGTTTCAAATATTTTTCTTATTAAAACCAAAAATAACTTTCCAAACAATAATTATCAGACATTCACATTAATCAAATATTTAAGCAACTCTTACTTTATTAATGAAATAATTAATTTGAAGCATATAAATAGGTACATTTTTTATGACTTATAAACTACTATATAAACCTTATAGATTTATTTTTACTTTCCTTTTTTACTTTTATGACAATTATAAAACCTAAATGATTATAAAAGAAAATATACCTCTTTCTTATGATGGCAGACCAGAACATAAGATTTATAAAAACTCTATCTTGTTCAGTGATATAACACAAATATATTTTCTTTAAAATGGTGTCAATAATTTTTTTTCTAGCTAACTGCATCTCTTCATTGATCAGCAAGTGTGTTCCTGATAGCACGAAAAGTAAGTCACTTTCTATCACTGAAAGACTTCAAAGTCAAATTGCTCACTTATTTTAAAATTATTGACCCTAACTGGTTTATTTCAGGAATCTACTTAATTGCACTAGGTTAGATAACCCACCAAAATTCTGCCTCATCATAAAACACAAAACCAGTGAAGAGCCCAGAGCTCTTCAGAAGCAGAAGGTTTGTCAGAAGTAGAAAGACCTTTGTTGGACTATTCTGAAAACCTCAAGAAGCAGATCTGATATGGAGTTGACTGGTATCACTGTCATGCTTCTAGTGGAGCATGACTTTCAATCAAGGGTGCAGCAAAAGTTCAAAGATGACACATGTATGGGAAAAGACATTGACTCATAGTCATTTTCTTGGACATTATATAATATTTTGTGTTGGATCATATGGTGAATAAGATTATAATAAGTTCTGTTTTTAGAAGAATAAAGAACAGGTTTACTTTGTATATTATTTATAATTTTAAATCTGAAAGAAAACTAGACACATTTTCTTAGGCCATAGAAATGAAAGAATGATGGTTATAAACAGAAATCCCATTTTGGATCATTCTTGAACATTCTTGAAAACAAAAAATATATTAAACTGGAGAGAAGATACAGTTCATCTCTCTCACTATATATATTTTCCCCAAAATGTATACACATATTTTGAATAAAGACAGTGTTTATTAAAATACATTTCATTTTCAAAATTGAGCTATATGTCATTTATATAAATAGACTCGGGGGGGGTCCCACAGCCTGACCTGTGGCCTCTCGCAGTCTGGGATCCCTTGGGGGATGTCCACCTGTTGGCATGCCTGGCCAGCCTTGGTGAGGGGCTGATGGCCTGGCCGTTTCAGGCTGCCCATAGCCCCTTCAGGGTTTGGGTCCCTACTGGGGTGCCTGGCCAGCCTGGGTGAGGTGCTGAAGGCTGTTTTCAGGCTGCCCACAGTTCCTTCAGGGTTCGGGTCTCTATTGGGGTGCCTGGCTGGAAGCAGGTATCTGGGATTTATTCAACTTCTATAATTAAAACTTTGTTGCCTTGGTCCCCTGCTCAAAGCCTGGTTTGCCCCTGGGAACCCAAGGTCCCAGCCCGGCAGTTATCTGGGGTTTATTTACCTTCTTTTTTTTTTTTTGATTTATCTTTATTGTTCAGATTATTACAGTTGTTCCTCTTTTTTCCCCCATAGCTCCCCTCCTCCCAATTCCCACCCCAACCTCTGACCTTGCCCCCCCATTGTCCTCATCCATAGGTGTACAATTAATGTCCAGTCTCTTCATGCATCCCCAACACACTTAACCCCTGAAAATTGTCAGTCCACTCCCTTTCTATGCCTCTGATTCTATTCTATTCACCAGTTTATTCTGTTCATCAGATTTTTTATTCACTTGATTCTTAGATTCACTCGTTGATATATATTTGTTGTTCATAATTTTTACTTTCCTTTTTCTTCTTCCTCATTCTCAAAGGATACCTTTCAGCATTTCATATAA
>PVJC01048560.1:0-12487 GCA_004026665.1 Murina feae | reverse complement strand
ACCCAGTGATCCCACTTCTAGGGATATATCCCAAGAAGCCAGAAACACCAATCAGAAAGGATATATGCATCCCTATGTTCATAGCAGCACAATTCACCATAGCTAAGATTTGGAAACAGCCTAAGTGCCCATCAGCAGATGAATGGATTAGAAAACTGTGGTACATCTACACAATGGAATACTATGCTGCTGTAAAAAAGAAAGAATTCTTACCATTTGCATCAGCATGGATGGAACTGGAGAGCATTATGCTAAGTGAAATAAGCCAATCATGAAAGAAAAATACCACATGTCCTCACTCATCTATGTATAATAAAGACCATTATAAACTGATAAGCAAAAATTAGATACAGAAGCAGAGCAGCATTAAACAGACTGTCAAATTACAGCAGGAAGGCCATGGTGGGTTGGGGGGGGGGGTAAGAGATCAACCAAAGGACTTTTACGCATCCATATAAGCATAACCAATGGACACAAGACACTGGGGGGGTAGGAGAGAATGGGGGAAGGTCAAAGGGGAAAAAAAGAGACATATGTACTACTCTTTGTAATATTTTAAGTAATAATAAAAAAAGAAAAAAATTAATATTTCCTTAGTTGCTACATGAATGGCAATGAGAGATTTCTTTTCAAATAGAAGATAAAATACTAGTATCCAAAGTTATATGCTGACAAAGGAGTTAATTAACTAATATCTTGCATATGGTGTATTTTGCTCTTTTTAAAAATTTTATTATTTATTTATTTATTTATTTATTTATTTATTTATTTATTTTTAAATTACCAGCTATCAAACCTGCCACCTTTCAACCAAATGAGCCATACATGACTGTACACACAGCCCCTTCTCAGTGAAATGAACACTACCATAGTTCATGAAAGAAAGGATGCCCTAAGAGGTCTTATTTTATATAAATAGACTTGGTTTTCTACTCCTAGCTAGGACCAGAAAAGCACACCAGACTCAGGAATCTAAAATTCATAGGTTGGTTAGTGACTTGTGGTGGTCACCACCAAAACAAAATCAACCAAAAATGAAACCAACCAACACACCAACATCCCATATCCCTCAGTTAATCAGATTCTTGTTTACAGACATCTGAACTAGAAAAGGAAAATATTGAGGCAGTGGGAATGAAAGCTGAAAAGACACAGAGAAGCCATAAAGAAGTTAGTCTAGCCCAGCCAGCATGGCTGAGTGGTTGAGTGTTAACCTATGAACCAGGAGGTCACAGTTTGATTCATTACCAGTCAGGGCACATGCCCGGGTTGTGGGCTCAATTCTCAGTGGGGAACATGCAGGAGGCAACCAGTCAATGATTCTCTGTCATCATTGATGTTTCTCTCTCTCTCTCTCCTTCTCCCTTCCTCTCTGAAATCAATTTTAAAAAAATTAAAGCCCCAGCTGGTTTGGCTCAGTGGATAGAGCCTGTGGCCTGCAGACTGAAGGGTCCCGGGTTTAATTCTAGTCAAGGGCATGTGCCTGGGTTGCAGGCTTGATCCCCAGTAGGGGTTGTGCAGGAGGCAGCCAATCAATCATTCTTTTTCATCATTGATGTTTCTATTTCTCTTTCCCTCTCTCTTCCTCTCTGAAATCAATAAAAATACATTTTAAACAATTAAAAAATAAAGAAGATTGTATAGAGACAATAAGAATAGAATAGGGGCAGGTTGAAATCATAGTGGAATATAAATGAACTAGAGGATTTGTTCTATTTGGACTATAAGTTAGAAGTTACATCTCTCAGTTGATCAAAGACGAAATAGGTTGGGTTTTAAAAAATATATTTTTATTGATTTCAGAGAGGAAGGGAGATGGGGAGAGAGATAGAAATATCAATAATTAGAAAGAATCATTGATCAGCTGCCTCCTGCATGTCCCCTGTTGGGGATCAAGCCCACAATCCAGGCATGTGCCCTGACCAGGAATCAAACCATGACCTCCTGGTTCCTAGGTTGATGCTCAACCATTGAGCCGTACTGGTGGGCTAGGTTGGTGTTTTAGGTATAGGAAGATTGACCACTTGATAGAGATACTGTGTAGGTGAAATGAGTGTCAGATAAATGGTTAGACTAGATGACTCTGTGACCTTTATAAATGACTACATTATTACATCACAAAATATTTCATTTGGTGACCTCTTCATTTCAGAGAACAGAATGTGAATGAGGTAGCCATTTCTGAGAAATAAGGTAGAGTCCTATGAATTTTTCCCCAACTTACTATCAAATGTTCGATTTACTAAGCAATTCACTAATTAAATCCTTTTCAAAACCGGGTAATTCTTCCACCGCTCTCTTCAAAGGGCCAGGGGGCAGGTTCAAACAAGTCCTAAGGAAACTGGCAAAGCTTTGGACAAATCATCTGGCAAGGAAATGAGCGTGCATTAGTCCACTCGGAACTGCTTCCTCTTTTTTAGTTTCTGAGTGCCTGCTTCCTTCTTGACAGGTTTGGTTGGGGGATTGGAACTTTGTCCAAGAACTTTAAGTCCCAAGGTCTTTGGTTAACTCCCTTACTTACTCTTCTTTCCTCTGCTGCAGGAAAGATATCAGCGCAAACCCACTGAGACCTACCTACCTTCGTTGCCTCAGAAAAAGGGGTCAAGACCAAAGCTGGAACCAGTCTTCCCTGTGACACTGTTGAAGGATGCTAAATTTAAGCAAGGACAACTGTTTAGGTGAAGTCCTGGCTGCTCTTGTTCTCTTTTTCTTTCCCATCACCTCCTTATTCATGTTACCATGTCTTTTCAATACAATTTAATCCTTTTTGCTTGTTAGGGTATAGAAAGGCACAACTGTATATTAATACCACGCAATCCCCAATATCTTTTACACCCTAAGGAAAGAGGAACTCCTTCAGTGCTAAGTTTTTTCACGAAGAAGGATTTTCAAGGGTGCAGAAAAAAATATCCAAAGGTCTATGACTTGAGGAAACAGGAAAAAAATCCACCCCCCGCTCAGTGCATGATAAGGGCTATAGCATAGGAATACTGTGCTATGAGATTTTATTTGAAATTAGTTCTATGAGCAGCCTATATCCAGTCTGTAGAGGAGAGAAAAGATTCTGAGCTTCCTTAGCAGGTATATAGGCTAGGTTTAAGCATCCTTTTCACTGAACAGTATTCCCACTCTGTACCAATGAACACCTATCATTGCCTTCTCTCCCCCCCTGGAATCTGTTCCACTAACACCCAACCCTAGGATTTACTGAATGAGCGTTCTTTGTTAAGGTTTTCCACCAAGAATGATTTCAAGAGTGAAGGGAAGTATTCAACAGTCTGCACTTTGAGAAAGCAGAAAAGTATGTTCCCTCAGCTGACCTTTGCTGGAGTCTGTGAAAGAGACAAGAAGAAAGATGGTAAGCTCCTCTCTTTCAAAGCAGTGGCCTGTAGGATGGAGAGGTGGGCAGGAGGGGCGACCTCTGAAGATGAGATTTAAGGGCAAATCGCCATCTCTCATGGAGGTTCTGGGGACTGTTTTTCCTGGTAGCACAGAAGCTAAGCACTGGTAGAGGCTCAAGTGGTGGTAGGCTTTGAATTCTGCTTAAATCTTCAAATTTCAAGATGCCATAGCACAGTGCTTCCCAAGCTGCCTCACCTACCACTTTAAAGGTTCTGGTATATAAGTTATTTGCCCTATTATTTATTTAATGAATTTTTTTTTCTTGTCCTAATTAATGCTATATAATTTACATGGCTTTGATATACTAATTACATGGGTGTTTTTTTCTGACATTTAATCCAATTCATAATAATTAAAATTTAAAATGTTTATGTATCACCTAAAACTACCCAGTAGTATGCATGTCACACGTGAGAAAAACGGTTCTAGAAGGGTCACAGGGTAAGTCCGTCTGTCAGTCTCTCAGGAGTGCCTTCCCGAAAGAGGCAGGACACGGGGTGGCAGGGGTTTGAGATAAGGTTGCATGGACTGGAGGGGGTTAGGAGAATGCTCCTTACAAATTATCATTCATTTAAGAACGTTCACGGGGCAGCTAGTAAGCGCTAAACACTTAACCAAACATCAGTAACAGCACCCTCGATGTCTGAGACAGATGGGCCTCATCTTGCAGGGCCTGGGTTGTAGGACTAAGGGCTTGGGTGTCCTCCACGAGGCAGCTGGGACCCATGGGAGAGGTTCAGAGCACTCAACAGACACCCGAGACTCAAAAACCCACACACTGAAGGGGACAGGCTGAGGTGTAAGCATATACACGTGACTGCACCTTAACGTGTGAGAGTTACACGGGTACCAATGTGGTTGCGGGTGGAAGCATTTGCGAGGGGTGGGGTGAGGCGGGGCAGTGCTTTCCACTGGGTTTGGAGGACGGTCAGGACTCCAGGATTACCGACGAGCGTGGGAGTGGCCGTCCGCGCTCTGACAAGAGCACAGACCCCTCGCCTCGTCCCTCCGCGTGGGTCAAGGTCACGCCTGCCGTCCCGTGCCCTCTGGACCCGCGGGACAGCCTCCTTCACCAGGGTTCCCTGTGCTTTGTTGCAGTCTCCGGGGAGTCGGGAAGCGACCTGCTGGCCGGGAAGGCGGGCTGGGAGCCGCTCACGCTGGCTTCGCTGCTGGAGCTGAAGCCCACGAGAACCGCGCCCGGGGACAGTGCCTTCCGCAGCGGGCGGGTCAAGCAGTGGTTCCTCAACCAGAAAGCTGCCTCCAAGTGACGAGAGACCCTGCGGCCGCTCGCCTGTCTCCAGGGACGGCGGGGCCCGCAGAAGGAGCGTTCCGGGCACGTTACCCAAATAAAGCCACGTTCTGCCCGCTGCGGGCGTGGCTGCCTGGTCGCTGCGAGGTGGGCCGGGGGCTGCCGACCCGTCGCAGCAGCTGCCGCCACGCGGTCCCGGACCCCGCGCCCGGCCCCGCCCCCGCCGGCCGGGGGGAAAGACGAGAGGGCGTGGCCGCGGCCCCAGGGGACCCGAGTGGTCGCGACAGCCGGGGAGGGCGGGCCTTCCCCCCGAGTGACGCGGCGGCGGCCCAACCCGCGCCAGAGCGCGGGGCCCGCCTTCCTGCAGCCTCTTCCGCTCGGCTGCGGCTCCTGGGAAGGTTGCGGTGGGTCTGGGCGCTGGGAAGTCGTCCAAGATGCTTAAAAAATTCGACAAGAAGGACGAGGAGTCTGGTACGCGCTGGGCTTCTGACGCCCACCCCCCGCCGCGGGGGGTCCCTTCCCCCGCCCGCCGGCCGCACCTGCTCTGGGGACTGCACACCGGGGGCGTGGGCGCCGGTGTGCCGGGGGCCGTTCCAGCGGGGCCGGCCCCTAGCCCCTCCCCCGGCGCCGGACCCTCCCCCAGCCCGGCCGCGCAGGCGCCCCCGCGCCGCACCAGCCCGCTCGGCGGCCCCGCCCACGCCCCCTCCCCTTCGCCCCTCCCCCGCCCCCTCCCCTCCTCTGGGCGCCGCTCCTCGCAGCCGGCTCCGCCCCGCTCGCCTAGGGTGGGCTGCTCGCTGCGGCGGCGGGCGCCGGGGAGGGGGCGGAGGGAGGGGTGTGTGTGCAAGACTCAGAGGCGAGGGGTGCTGGTAGTGCGAGGCCCAGCGTGAGACTCAGGTCCACTGGAGCGCGTGCGTGTGTGTGCGAGTGTGTGCGTGTGTGTGTGAACTTGGAGGTGCCTTGAGCCTTGCAGTCTTCCCGGGATCTTTACACGATCTGCTTCCCAGAGGTCATACCTGGCTCATGGTACATAGACCTTTCCATGCGTCCCAAAGTGAGCTGGCCCTGATACCTTGGCCCAGAGCAGAAGAGGAAGAAACTAAGCCACCTTACAAACAAACAAAGCAAAACTCAGTGTTTGACAGCTGCTCTCATAAAGCATGGCACAGGGTTGGGTCCGTGAAACCTCCACGGCCCCTTCCACCTTGCAGTGTCTATGATTACCTGCGAGCTAGACTCTTCTTTTCTGCCTCACAATGAATGTTAGACACACAAAGTCGAGCTCGCCTTTAGGGAACTCCAAAGGGCCCTACCATGACCTCATTAATCTTGGTCATGTGCACGTGACAGATACTTGTAATATTCATATAAGAAGAGGGCAGGGCAAAAAAGACACTCGTTTCGGGCAGGGTGCCTGCAGAAGTACAAGATCTTACGAGAAAGCAATGACAGAGTTTCAGAATAAAAATGATTATATTTCGTTTATATGCATAGGAGTGCTGACGATCACTGTGATATCCAAGTGGTCACTTCACTTAGGTGAGAGATCCCAAACATCCAGTATCCTGTACAAAGGAAGTCTGTGTAGGACAGCTATTAAAGGTATGTTTTGTTTTGTACTATAGGTAGTGGCTCCAACCCTTTTCGGCATCTGGAGAAGAGTACTGTCTTACAGGAGGTATGGCGTGGAAGTATACTGTGTTTCTTCTTTTCCATTCCATTTTAGAATGGTGGGCAGAGAGCCCCTGGAATGCTGAGCTCCAAAATAAGAATTAAGGGATATAACAGTTCAGAGAATATAGACTTGAGGGAAAAGGAAAAGGTTTTGCTTGTCAGAGGAGAGAGAAATGCAAGAAACATTCAGACTGTGCTACATGTTGAGAATTATTTACTCCTCATGGAGGATGTGTTCATTGATTTTTAGAGAGAGAGAAACATTGATGTGAGAAACATTGATCGGTAGCTTCCTGTATAGGCCCCACTGGGAATCTGAAACCACAACCTTTTAGTGTACAGGATGACATTCCAAGCAACTTAGCCACCTGGCCAGAGCCACATGTTCAGAATTTTAAATAAAATGCCCAAAGAGGTGTTTAGTGCAAGGTTATTGAAGGAAGTTATAGGTATTAAACTTACTATGTTCCAGTGATGTCAATAAATATTGCGATTCTTAACAGAGCTTAATAGAAGCCAAATATCTAAGGGAAATACAGTATAAAATGGAAAATCAAGGTCACATTTAATAAGATATATCATTATAAATGGAAAACTATAAGTAGTTAACGTTTGTATAGTATTAAAATACATAATAGTCTTTATTTTATTAAGGTTGATTTTCTGAAATCTGAGATAGAAAAAGTAGAAAATATATAAAACTGATTTTTTTTTTGTTTCCCAGGCTCGTCTATTCAATGAAACACCCATCAATCCAAGAAGATGTTTGCATATTCTTACAAAGATTATCTACTTACTGAACCAGGTAAATTATTTTAATTTTCTTTAGATTCGTGGCCTGGAATAGAAATACATAACATGTAGTAAAGTACTTTCTGATAAGTATAATTATTTTCTAAAAATTTGCTTATTTAAAAAATGAACAATGTTTGATTAATAGAATAATATGTAAAACTTCTTGAGGATAAGGACTATGACGTATACTTTTATGCATGTAGTACTAAATCAGTTAAGCACATAGTAGATTCTCAACATTGATTTGAATTTAACAAGTGTTAGTTAATGTTAAAACATGTTGTTTAGAATTGTTCAGAGGTCTTTATGTTCCTCCAAAAACATGGTGCGGAACCTTAGACATACTCTAAATAGATATTTTACCCTTTTTGGGGTCTAGGTGGGTATATAGTGATGTTTTAAAGCTTTGCTTTTAATAATCAAATTTTATATTTATTATCCCTACTCCACCATTACAACAATATGATACTTCCTTATTGTCCTTTTCTATGAATGGGGATTATGATCATATCTGTTATATGAAGTTGTAGTGATTAACTGAGATAATAAAGATAAAGCATTGAGAATGGTCCTGGATACATAGTAAGCATGCAGGAATAGTTTTCATTCAGTCATTCAGCAAATGTTTATTACTAATCTGCTGTCCTATGCACTCTTTTAGACACGGGGATGTAACTGACAAAACCAACAAAAATATTTGCCCTAAATGAAATAGCTTCTATTTGCCACTATTATTACTAATTTAAATTTTTAAATCTACTTATTTATTTTGTTCTTGTTGACTGAAAACATTTCATAAAATTTCTAGGGCCTTAGAAAATGTGATTTTGTTTCTTACGCACACCCTCACACTCTCAGATGGTTTACATATGGTGCTAAGAAGACTGGTTTCCAATTTTAATTCCATGAGAATATTTTATCTTAATTATGGTTCATGACTGAAGACTTCATCTAGAGACATAATAAAGTTCTGTAGTATGCAAATGGAGATTGAGCAAGGAGTACATACTTTTTAAAAAATATATTTTATTGATTTTTACAGAGAGGAAGAGAGAGGGATAGAGAGACACATTGATGAGAGAGAAACATCGATCAGCTGCCTCCTGCACACCCCCTACTGGGGATGTGCCCGCAACCAAGGTACATGCCCTTGACTGGAATCGAACCTGGGACCCTTCAGTCCGATGGCTGACGCTCTTATCCACTGAGCCAAACTGGTCAGGGCATACTTTTTTTGTTGTTGTTAATCCTCACCTGAAGATATTTTTTCCATTGATTGTAGAGAAGAGTGGAAGTGAAGATATTATTTTCCATTTTCTTTTTTAGAGAGAGAGTGGAAGGGAAGGGAAAGAAAGGGGGTCGGGGCGGGTGGAGAAGAACATTGATAGGAGACACATTGATTGGTTGCCCCTTGCACACACCCCGGCTGGGGCTGGGGATGAAACCCGCAACCCAGGTACCTGCTCTTGACTGAGAATCAAACCCAAGACCTTTTGGTGTGCGGGCTGACCCTCTAACCACTGAGTCAAACCAGCCAGGGCCAAGAACATACTTTTAAATAAAGTTCTCAAAGCCATATATCCCTCTGTGGTATCATATTGGAAACATTCAAGGCACAGTTAGTTTGATCTAACTTTTCATAGCACACACGTCCACGTTACCTAAATCCCTTATATAAGCAGAGCTTTGAGTCGTTGGTGTTGGTTCAGAGTAGCATATACTTTTGTATTGGCCATTAGCTCTATGATGGGCAACGCATGTTGAAATATTTAATTATCTTGATAAGGAACTTAGGAAGCACAGGCTGATATGTAAACAGGTTTGGGAATCTTAGTTTTTTCTTTTGCCTAGATCTTGGGGGAGCTTAGTGGAAAAATACTTTTAAATTTCTACCAGAGTTAACATATTTATATGTTTTCTGAGTTTTAAGTCAAGTAGGCACTCAAGTTTTACCAATATGACTGAAAAGTACCTGGCCTTCTAGGTTTTCAGGAAGCAGTTATGAAAGTAAGAGGGAAAAATCTCTTGCTGATGAGCAAGTTGGATATTCTGATTAAAGCAATTGTAAACTATTATACTTTGTCTTTCACCCTAAGCTTTCAAAGTGTTTCATCAAAATCGGCTATTCTTAGACTCATGACAAATAGAGTGAAGATTACTTATATTCCGTGTAAAATTTAAAGTTCTGGAAGTGATTAGGCCCGACATTTTATCAGATTGCTTTAATGAAGATATTACATTGAAATGGTAATGTTTTAGGTAGCCTGAGATCTGCAGTGTTTTGATTATAAGTGAAATAGGTTATTTAATACCCTGTTACACGCAAAAAATGTGATTCTGTTTTATTTTTTTTAATATATTTTTATTGATTTCACAGAGGACTGGAGAGGGAGAGAGAGATAGAAACATCAGTGATCAGAGAGAACCATTGATTGGCTGCCTCCTTCATGACCCCCACTGGGGATCGAGCCTGCAACCTGGGAATGTGCCCTTGAGCGGAATCTAACCCGGGACCCTTCAGTCCGAAGGCTGACACTCTATCCACTGAGCCAAACCAGCTAGGGCCCTAATAGTTTTTTTTACAGTTTAGTATTTATTATGTTCCAGTGAGAATGCCAGGCTTTGTGATGGGCATTGGATTATAGAAAGGTATAGGGTATGATCTCTGCTTGTAGGAAGTGTAATAATAACATTGCAATCTGATTAGGGACTCAACTTGCCATCATCTCTACCTCCTTGTAAATCACAGTTCTTCAGGGAAATTAAAACAGTTCCTGCTGTAAAGTTAGAGACCACTATTGTAGAACTTTTATAGCACACTGTGTGATGCTGAGTTATTTTAAGTAAGGAGCAGGTAAATGGCTATGTCAGAAAAAGCAAAAAGGCCATTGTTTACAAACAGATTTTTCCCCCCTGCATTCTAAAAGAATTTTGCAGAAATGAAGAGAAAATCCTTAATTATTGTTTTCAATTTTGCTTAGGGGGAACACTTTGGAACTATAGAAGCCACAGAAGCCTTCTTTGCCATGACTCGATTGTTTCAATCTAATGATGTAAGTCCTTTTATTTTATCCTTTTAGGCTGAAAAAGCTGCTTTTATTTGTTTTCCTTGGGGAACTCAGAGTGCTCCAAATTAGGGAAGGTTGCTTGAAATGTTTAAAATTACTTTAAAATTATTTGTTTTTCTAAAATGTTCACCAAAGGACCTATGAAAATAAAGGCATGAAGTCTATAGTATAAAGCTGCTCACCCACAGATGACTACCATGCAGTCAGTCATAAAGGCTGTCACTACTCAGCTCCTGGCATGACACTGCCAAAGTGGACTGACTGGCATGGGAGTCAGCCGACAGAGCTTCCACATCTCTACGTTCTTAGTCAAGTTTCTGGTGGGCCTGGGCTTGCCGTTGATTAGCAAGGCCAGCAATTGAGAAGAGCTGGATGCAGAGTGGGAAAGAGGACATGGAGTGGGCGGAGAGAAGAGTGAGGACAAACCAGAGCTGCCAGAGCCTCCACATCTGTCTCTCATTACCTTAGACCACCCCGACTTGCAGAGCACAATGGCTGCTGCTTTTCTGTGGCACATTTTTCTCTTTGCCCAGCTCCAGCTCAGAACCACACAGGGGAGGGGATTCTGGAATATATATTTTCCACCTTTCTGCTGACATAAATTGTCCAGATCTTGGTAATCCATTTGGGAGGTATTGCATATCATCACTGGCCACATTTTTTGTCTGACCCCCAGGACCTTCTGGGCTTTGAGGCTGGTTATATGTCTAGATAATGAGACGTTTTGGGGTGGATCTGCAGGAACATCAGCAGTCCCTTGTAAGGCAGCTATCTCAGGGGAGGCCATTACACATTCTTCAGGCAAAGGGAGACGATTTTCCTTGGACAGAGGATGGAGAACTACTTGCACTTGCAAAGGAGGCTTGGTGGAATTTAAGGGTTCAAGGTACTCAGATGCATCAGAGTCTGCCCATATGTCTCCATTCCAATTTTCAGGGCCCCAACTCCTTCCCAGTCAAGGTCCTGACTTGAACATAAGATGCTCTACAAGGATGTGAATTGAATTTGCATTGTAATTCAGCCTGCAGAGTATGCCTTTTAGCACTCTCAGCCCTATGTCCATTTGACATGGGCTTCTTATTAAAGCACTCTAGAACATTTCTAGTCACTTACTCAGACCTTGAGTTGTGAATTTAAAACTCTGAGCTCATTTTCTTTTACCAAATTCTCCAGTGTACTTAGAAGCAACTAACCCATTATACAACTCATTTTTACAAAAATGTTCTGTGCCAACAATTACTGGGTCAAAGCCTTGTCATTTTTTTTCTTTTAATATAATTTATTGATTTTTCACAGAGAGGAAGGGAGAGAGGAATAGAGAATTAGAAACATTGATGAGAGAGAAACATCGATCAGCTGCCTCCTGCACCCCCCACAACCAAGGTTACATGGCCTTGACTGGAATCGAACCTGGGACCCTTCAGTCTGCAGGCCAATGCACTATCTGCTGAGCCAAACCAGTTAGGGCAAAGCCTTGTCTTTTATAGGTTCTTTGTTATGCTTGTCTGAGGTGGTAATTTAAGTATTTTGCCACTGCATGCCATGGACTACTAGTGTGCCCTTTACCACTGGAAACAGGGTCATTAATGGCTTTTATCAACTCAGAGAAGCAATTTAAGGTTCATATCCTTAAGGTCCTATTTCCCTTTAATCACTCTCTGTACCAAAAATTCAGTGTTTAATCAGGAAAGCAGAACTACCATCTATTCTAATAAAAGAGTAATATTGAAATTAACTGTCTCTCCAAGATGCCTAAGCCATGCCCACCAGCCAAGCTATGCCCACCACCCAGTCAGAGCAGCTGTATGCAAATTAACTCAGCCAAGATGGAGGCTGGCAGCCCTGGAGGCGAGTGCAGCGCAGGTGGTGGGACAGGTGGCAGGCCACGGGGTGGGTGGGGAGGGCAGGGTCAGCTTGGCCAGCCTGCAAACTGCCATCAGCCCCTCCTCACCCAGGCTGGTGAGGCGTGCTAGCAGGTGGACATCCCCTGAGGGGTCCCAGACTGTGAGAGGGCATAGGCCAGGCTGAGGGACCCCTCCGAGTGCACAAATTATTATGCACCAGGCTCCTAGTGATTATTATAAAACTAGTGGCCATGGGCATGGGGTGGGGTTGGGGGTGTCCCTCAGCCTGGCCTGCACCCTCTCTAATCTGGGACCCCTCAGGAGATGTCCAACTGCTGGTTTAGGACATCTCTCTCGCAATCTGGGACTGCTGGCTCCTAACCGCTCACCTGCCTGCCTTCCTGATTGCCCCTAACCACTCTGCCTGCCGGCCTGCTTGCCCCCAACTGCCCCCCCAC
>PVJC01048559.1:0-12503 GCA_004026665.1 Murina feae | reverse complement strand
ATCAGGGAGCAGGAAAAGGCTGGCCTGACCACGAGGCAGGGTTTTCCCTGCTTTCTGGTGGCTGGAGGAAGATGGGCAGTAGGCAAGCTTGGGAGGCAGGCAGCACCCAGCCCTGGCCACAGATCAAAAAAGAGAACAACATGCAGGGGAGGGCAAGAGTCTGAGAGATCAACATAGAGGGGGTGCCTGCTCCAAGCCTCCACAGTGTGCCTGGTGGCAGGCCCCCGGCAGGTAGACACACACAGGAGGACTGCTCCGAGCCTCTGATGCGGCTGGGGGCAGGTCCCCAGTGGCCACACACACACACACACAGAGAAGGCGCCTGGCAGACTGGGGCCATCATAGGATATCCACTGAGGGGTCCCAGACTGTGAGAGGGCACAGGCCGGGCCCCTAGTATTAAAAATAAATGAATGAAATTACCCAAGCCCTCTGACCGTTAGCCCGGGGCGGACCACGGCTGGGCTGCCAGTGTCCCCACGAGGAGTGCCCTCGGCCCCGGCCTGCAGGTGCGCGAAGCCCCTCCTGCTCTCTGGCCAGATCCAGGCAGTGACTGTCCTCAGTGACGGAGAAGCACATCGTGACACACAAAGGCCGGCCACCTGAGGTCCTTGGGAGAATGGCTGCAGACTGCAACTGGTTGCTTAGCAACAGGGCCAGCCGCCATCCCCGCTCCCCTCCCCGGGTCCCTGCTACAGATGCCGCTGGTGGGCCTGTCAGCCAGTGTGGGGCGGCCGCCACTGTCCCGGAGTCCAGCTGCGCAGATCCCTGGGACAAGACCAACCCTTCATGCCTCAGAGTGGCGTCTGCCCGCCAGACCCCTCAGCTCCGAGAGGCACACGTTCACCCGACAGGACACGTGGCCTCTAAGACAGACGGGTCCTATTCGAAGCACGCTGGCAGGGACGTGAGCTTCCGAAGGTCCTCGGGGAGGGGCCTGAAGACCAAATTCCGCTCAGCCAGTCACTGTTGCCCGATGGGGTGTCCACAGCAGCCCCACCCTCAACTGAGCCCCAACCCCCGCCTGAGCACCCCTCCGAGCCACCTGCTGTCCATGCGTCGGTCCAAGTGCCTCCACTCCCATGATCCCTCGGACTGGAAGGCAGCCTTTTGGAGCCAGCTTGCCCGGGCAGCTGCAGCTCTCTGCGGTTTAGCTACCCACTCTGCTTCCTGCCCAGGCCACAGCGCTACCTGTTCATGTCTCCACTGGTCTCAGCGAGGGGACAGGACTCCATCGCCAGGCTAACCGGCAGGCCCCTGGCCACCGCTGGGCCTGGCCTCCGCTCAGTCAGCCCTGCCACTCTCCTGCCACCCACGCTGCCCCCTGAACTCCAACTGGAAACAAAGACCTCAGCCCAGAATGCTCTTTCTGTTTGTGCAGACTGAGGTGGGGTGAATGTGCCCCAGATGCCAGAAAGGGGGTCGAGGGTCCACAAGTCTCCCCCTCCCTCAGCATACCTCACCAAAGGGTGAGATGCAAAAAACACTATTTTTCTTGTTGCTAATCCTCACCCGAGGATATTTTTCCATGATTTTGAGGGGGAGTGGAAGGGAGAGGAAAAGGTAGAGAGAAACAGCGACGTGAGGTGGGTTGCCTCCTGCACACCCCCACCAGGACCAGGGCCTGGGCCCCCCTATAACCAAGGCAGGTGCCCCACAGGCCAACGCTCTATCTTCTGGGCCAAAACAGCTAAGGCCAAAACCCCTTTTTAAATGACCCTATGCAACTGTCTGCCCACCAATGTGTGGGGTGGGCAGAGAGGGGTGTCGTGTCCCTAGGAACTGAACCACAGTCAAAAGGAAATCCTTTCCCGAGACACGGTCCACGCTGCACTGGGAACTGCTCCTAGAGGGCACGTTTCCAACTCCGTCGTCACAGGGGCCGACCACCTGGGCCTCTGCATTGAATGCCTGTGCCCCTGGCTCCCCTGGAGGAAGCAAAGGGGACGGAGGAAACGGGGCAGAGGGAAGATGGCCATGGAAGGAGATGAATGTCCTCAAATGCAGGGCGGTGTGCTTGGGCTCAGAGCAGACGCCCTTCAGAGGGACAGGGACAGGCCAGGTAATCGAGGGTCACGGGGTCCTCTCCACCGACCAGGATCACTGCCATCCAGGTCACAGGTGTGGCAAGCACAGGCAGGCTGGCGCCTCCCTGAACCCGAGGACACAGGGCACCGCCCTACCTCCTCCTCTCCAGCGGGGGGCCCCTCCCCAGCTGAGAGCCACCCAGGCTCTGCTCAAGGGGCAGAGCAGACCGAGTTCCTGCGGCCTCCGCTGCGTCACTGACGGGGACACTTGGAGGCCTGGAGCACCTCTGCCACCGGGTCTGAGCGCCAGCGCCCACGGGAGGGGTGAGGAGAGCAGGGGGCAGCTTAGATGGAAGGACAGTCACACCCTGCATTGCCACACAGATACTTGGAGGTCAAGAATTCAATTTATTTGTAATTAGGATTCACACGATGCAAAATGGGGCACCGTCTTACATGAATAGTACACAGTTCATTACACACCCGAGTGCCTTCTCCGCATCAGATTCTGCTGGGCACAGGGTGTTTATAATTTATAACCTACCTACTTCCAAAAGGACCTGGGAAACAGGGCTATGCTAATGCATTACACTGTAGGTCAAAGTTATATGACAGAAAATAAGAGAAGTCATACCTTTAAAAGCCTTTTATCTAACTGCTCCCCTTTCAGAGCGATCAGCATGCAGGCCTGATAGGCCGGTGGCATTTACAACATGTGGGGTGACCCCGGAGGAGAGGAAGGAGGTGCTGCCCCTGGTACCTCCTCGCACCCTCCCCTCCCATCCTTTTACATCCTGGTACCTTTACATCCTTCGTAAACAGCAAAACCAACGTTCTCACGTTCTAACCACCCTGCCAGCTCCAGACTGTCTTGGGGAGCAAGCGTTGATCGGATGTTACACAGGCCCGCAGCCAGCATCGCAACTGGTGGGTGACCCAGTCAGGAGGCAGCCCGGCTCCTGACCCCGTCTGCGCCCTGGGACTGCGGCCACCCAGAGCACCATCCCGGGCACCGCTAACGGACAAAGGTCTTACGTCAAGTTCAATCCTGGCGACCTGCTCCGCCCACTCGGGGACGGCTGAAAACTCCTAATGCCACGGCCCTTTAGCAAATGCTATGTTCCCAGGGGCAGCCCAGGGACGGGGCCTCTATGAGCTCTGGGACGCTACCATGCTGTCGGCTGAGAGGGACAGGGACAGGCCAGGTAATCGTGGGTCCCGGGTGTCCTCTCCATGTGCTGCCCGGTCGTTTATCTCACATTAAGGGTGTGCCATGCCCAAGCATTCGCCATCCGGTACGCATCCAGGGAAGGCCACGTGCCTACCAATGGGGATGAAGGTCTACAGCTAGCCTGCTACGGAACCTCTGACGAGTCTCAGTCCCCATGACAACCTTCCAAGTAGGTTACCCCTGAGGCTCAGAACCTGGGAACCCTCGCGGGAGCTGGAACCTATGCCCAGGTGTGTCTGGGTCTCAGTCGGTGCCTCCTGGGACCCACCTGCCTCCTTGGAGAACAGACAACAATCCTCCCACAGCCTGCAGCTGCATCATGGCAGCGCTCGCCAGGGTGATGAGTTACAACTGTGGGTAAAAGATGAAAACAACACCTACTTCTCTGTAACAGATTTCACAGACTAAATGTGTGCCCCCCCTCCAAATTCGTAGGCTGAACTCATGCCCCCACGGGCTGCTGTTAGGAGGGAGGCCTTTGGGGCGTGGGCAGGGCAGGAAGGTGGATCTGAGGTCAGCACCTGGTCAGGAGGCCCGTGTGCCTCCACCCATGCGGGGACCTGGAGGAGGGGCCTCGCCAGACTCTGGATGCGCCTCCGTTTGGACTCCGGCCTCCGGAACGTGAGGCATCATGCCTGTGGTTTATGGCCTGGCCTGAGGCATTCTGTTACTACAGCCCAAAAGGAGTAAGACAGGGATCTGACTCTGACCAAAAATAAAACATGAGGCGGAGGGGAAATGTTTTGCCAAAAAAACTAAAATTAAAAATAAACTTAGTGGTTAGATCTAGAAACAAAAAATGTCATTGAAACAAAAAGCAAAGAAACAGGAGTCTGCTTCTCACATGCAACAAGATGCGCCAGGCTAAGCCTGCAGCTAAGCCTTCCCGGGCAAACACGGCTTCCAGGCCCACAAAACCTCCCTCAGCTGTGCGCCCTCAGTCCTGTGCGCCCTCAGTCCTGTGCGCCCTCAGTCCCGCCTCCTCCCAGCACCACGTCCCTCCCACCCCGTCGCAGAAACAGTGAGGCCAGCACCACAGGTGGGCAGGCTGATGACCGCAGCAGACGTGTGCCGAGGACTCTAGCTCAGAACCTTCTAGCACACGCAAGCCTCCGCTCGCTCACAGTCACGGGACCCAGGCCGGCTTGGTGGGCACCCGGGAAGGGAGTGGACCTGGTGGGTGGGTCCACTCCAGTGAGACCTCGAATGGCTGTCAGAGGTGCCCGGCCATGGTGGGCAATGGTCCTGCCACCTGGGCTGGGTCCGGTGAAGGCTGCACGCTCAAGGGGGCCAGATGCCTTCACGGGTCCTGACACCCGGAGACCCACGTGGGCTCTGAGAAGAGCAGGCAGAAAGCCTGGCCCATCGGCAGCTATGGGACTGGCTACCACGTCACCTCCACCCCATCACTATGACATCCTCCTGGGCTTGCAGGTGAGTAACAGTCCTCACAGGTGTGAGAGGTAGATGACTTTTTTCTTTATCTTAATATATTTTTACTGATTTCAGAGAGGAAGAGGGAGATAGAAACATCAATTTCCCGCCCCACACTGAGGATCAAGCCCACAACCTGGACGTGTGCCCTGACCAGGAATCAAACCAGTGACCTCCTGGTTCATAGGTCGATGCTCAACCACTGAGCCATGAGGCCAGGCTGAACACTGCAGACTCTGAACAGATATTAACATTCATGATTCTTTGATGATATCCAATGTGCAAATGACGTTTTCACCCTTCCACTTTAGAAAATCAAAGAACAATCATTATATGTAAAAACAAATATTTTTAAGGTATAAATAAAAGTGAATTTTACTACATAATAGTGGCTGTTGCCCTGGCTGGTTTGGTTCAGTGGCTAGAGCGTCGGCCTGCAGACCAAAGGGTCCCAGGTTCGATTCTGGTCAGGGGCATGTGCCTTGGTTGTGGGCATATCCCCAGTGGGGGGGGGGGGGTGCAAGAGGCAGCTGATCGATGTTTCTCTCTCATCAATGTTTCTAACTCTCTATCCCTCTCCTTTCCTCTCTGTAAAAAATCAATGAAATATATATATTTTTAAAAATAGTGGCTGTTTTCATGTTTAGTGCCAACTAGACAAGGCGTCACATAACCATGTGACTGCCTTCCACCAGCTCAGCGGGCCTGAGGGCCTGGGTTTGGAGAGACCTGGACCTGACCTCCTCTGCACGAGCCCTCACCAGCCCTCCTCTGGGCCCAGGGCCTTGTCTCTGACTTCCAACCTGGGGCTTGCTGGGTGGCGCAGCTCTGTCTTCTCCCCGCACCTGGGGTGCAGGTGGGCAGCCACCTCTCTGCCTGTGACCCTGGGCAGCGGGGACCAGTGGGCCTCACTCGTCCCTGGGGCTCCAGCATCTGGGTCAGGGTGGCAGTGCCAGGAGCTCACATGTGCTGGTGGCAGGACAGGGAGAAGGGCTCTGTGAGCTTGGTAACGGGATAGAGGGGTGGGTGGCAGGGCAGGTGGTGGCAGACAGGCAGGGAGTAGGGCCGCAGGAGAGCCATGGGCTCGAGGCAGATGCGCCAGGCCCTGGACCACAGCCATGGAGCGGCGTGAGCACCTCGCCTCCCTGTCCTTCCCCACAGGTGGGGCCACACCCGCACTGCGCACACACTGTGACCGGCAAGCAGTGTTCAGTAAGCAGCAGTGTCTGCCCCCCAACAAAAGAAGGGTGCAGACTCACTGGTTCTGACGTCCCTTCTGTCCCTGACAGCCCTCGATGGGCTGAGTCACTGGAACTGACCTCCGAGCCCAACGCAAGCTCGGGGCCAGCACACTCCTGCTCTCTGGCCCAGGACAGCCAACCTTCCGGAAGGCACACAGTCAATGTTTTTGACTTTGCAGGCCATCCGGTCCCTGTCGCAACTACTCAACTCTCCTTCTCCATGATGCTAATGAATGTGTGGCTGTGTGCCAATAAAACTTTATTGACAAACAGGGGAGGGGGCTGCTTTAACTGGCTGGCTGTGGTTTGCTGTTGACCTAGACCCTAGAAGGGTGTGGGTTCATTGCCAAGTAGACCCAGGCAAGCCCTGCAGCACTGTGTGCAGCCTCCCACGGGGCCAGGCCTTTCATGGTGGGCAGCGACTCCCAGACAAGATCCCACCAACCGTCCGCCCCTCCTCTCACACGCTGTGGGCAGAGGGCCTCGTGGTGAGACTGCACGCAGCCCCCTCTCGGCCAGTCCGCAGCTCTGGTCTCCCACTCCGCGAACGTGGGAAATGGGTCTGTGCCTTTAAAAAAGGAGGTGTGAAAATCTCAGGTCTGGGCCACATGTTGCTGTCCTAGGGATGGCTGCGTGCGTGGGACAGAGTTCAGAATCTGGCCGATGTCAGATTTCACCTGTGGCTTCCCTGGCCTGTCCGTCAGGCCTACCGCTGTGTCGCTTGCGGGAGATGAAGTTACCCTGAAAACACTGCTTCTGAAGGCACACCGGTGTCACCTGGGGCTCCCTGAGTGCTGCCAGGACGGCGCTGGGAGCCTGGACCCTCCTGCCTGCTGCCGGCGGAGAGCACGCTTTTCCCTCCGGTGACTCGTAACTGGCCCAGACTCGTGCCAGCCAGTGCGCCCACGGGGACACCCGAGCTGAGCTGGGTTAGCTTGGAAACAAAGCAGGTGTTTCTGGCTGTGAGCATTCAAAGCTCCTTCTTCCCACTGAAAGGTGACCAAACGTCAGCTCAGAGCCATGACAGGAGGCGGTCGGATGAACTAAGGTTACAAGGTGAGGAACGCAACAGCCTTGATCTGAACCCACCAGGGCAGGTGTCCCCCCAGGAACACGAGGGAACCACTCCAGGAGCCCACGTCGGAGCCTCCCACTCAGAAATGCAGGCGGAGAGCCAGGAGGTGAGCGCCCCAAGGGGACTTCCGGGGCACTGAGCTGCGGCCTCAGGGCTCCCGCTTCTGCATGGCGGCTGAGTCTGCAGGTGGGAGGCCCCAAAAACCCTGTGAGGGAGGAGTTCCCTCCCGCCATCCAACACCCCTGGCCGCAGCGAAGCCAACTCCTGACTCAGCGGCTGCCGCGGGCCTGGGAGAAGCACACAGCGCCCTTCTGCATCACAGAGCACTGGCTTAGAGGTCGGGCGCCAACAGCACTAACACTTGGGAGCTCCTCTGTGGGCATTTCTAGAAGGGTCTCCATTCGCCTCACTCCCCATGAGAATAAGGTCTGAGCCCGCGCTGCCCATGGTGAGCCAGCCCCTGTGTTAGGCCTGGGCGTGGTCAGGCCCCTGGCCCGCCCCGGCTTTAGCGTGAGCTCGCGCTCCCTCCCCCCCTCCTCCCTCTCTCTCTCTCTCTCTCTCTCTCTCTCTCTCTCTCTCATAGACTTCCCTCCCACGCTGCCGGGCATGGGGAAGCCTGTGCCTTGACGAATGCCCAGTGACAGAACCGGGATGCGCTGACGCACAGAGGGCCGAGCCTTGTCAGGAGGCGGCTGCCGGGAGAGCTCGGTGCTGGACTGGCCCCTCAGACCTCCTCCACGCGCTCACCCGGGGGCAGCAGGCGAGTGTCGGTCTTCCCATCTACGTGTGAGTTGGGGGGGATCAGGTGGGCCTCTGGGGGCCAGGAACTTGCCCCCCCTGGAGGTGACCCACACTACCCCCACGACCCTCCCCACCCCAACACTGAGGGCAGCAAGGCACCCACACCACCAACAGTGGGAGCCCCCGCCCTCTCATGGGGCCACCTCTGACTGCAAAGCCTAGTCACCTCTGGGTCCCCGGGGAAACTGGAGACTTGATTTCTTATTCCCTCATGGAAAATGGGGCTAGTGGCCAGGAATTTCTCCCAAATTACAGGAAGGCTACTCAAAAAGTGATGAGCACCCCCAAATATCACAGAGATGCCCATGACTTGACTTGCAAGTGTCCCCTCAGACCCAGTGAGCACACGGGAGACAGAACCCGGAGGCTGCGCCCTCTGCTGGCGAGTCCTTCCATGACATGACCCAGCGGGAGCTGGAGTCTGTTTCAGAGTCTGACAGGCAGGACAGAGGCCCAGCCCCATCAGTAACAGGCAGGGAGAGCACCCATGGCTACTGCTTGTTCTCAACATCCAAGAGTCTATAAAACATCACGTAATGACGCCGGACTGAATAATGGGGCTGATTATCATAAAGCCCCATCATTCCAAACCCCTTCGCCGAGAGGGTTTCGTGGCTTAGAACGAAGGCTTAATGAACTGCACTTCCCACCGCGGAGCTCTGCCTCTGCCAAGGCCCTGTCCTGTCCCCGAGCATGTACACAGGTAAGGACATCAAGGGCAGCCCACCTGCGGTGAAGGTCAAAGGCCTGGCTAACGCCTCCCTTCTCTTCTAGTACCTTTTCCAGGAGCTGGTGTGCAGGCAGAGGGGGAAGCTTGCACACGCCCCAGCAGCCTGCTCCTGGGCCCGGGCCGTGTGGCTGCAGGTCCTGGGATCCTTCCTACTGGCACAGGCTGTCCTCAGCACCCTTCCCAGGAGACAGGGGCACCTGCAGCCCTCTGGGAGCCAGGGGCCACTGAGGTGGGTGTCAGGCAGAGGTCACTGCTCTGGGAGAGCGGACGAGGGAGCGAGGAGCACTCTCGCCAGAGCTGAGGGCAGAGCAGCCTCGGTGTTTGCTACGTACTCCCCGAGAATCCAAAGAGCGCAGTGGTTTCCGGAGAATATTTAGACCAGGGGTCCTCAAACTTTTTAAACAGGGGCCCAATTCACTGTCCCTCAGACCGTTGGAGCGCCAGACTATAGTTAAAAAAAACTATGAACAAATTCCTAGCACACTGCACATATCTTATTTTAAGCAGGACAGGCAGCGGCGGCAAACACACCCGCATGTGGCCCGCGGGCCGTAGTTTGAGGACGCCTGGTTTAGACCATGGAAACCTTCCCTTCAGTCCTTCGTTAGGAGGAGAAGCCCCAGCGCATCCTCAAAGGCTGTACATGCGGATAATTTATAAATAATAAGTGAATCTGGACGTTAGAGCAGGCTCGCATTCTATCGCACAGAACATAAGAAATCCACAGGGCACACTTGTATTTGGATCTGACATCTCTCATGGGCACACGATGCCTAAAGTTGTTTTTATCTATTAAATTTGGTACAGTATTAAATTTTCATGATTCTTTCCTCCCAAAGCATCTGGTTTTTTTCAAGTAAACAGATCAGCCTCGTTTCCATACATTAGGGGCCATGTCGCTGGAGGAGAAAAGCAGGTTTATTTTGGAAACTTGATTCTGGCACATCACCCGCGCCCCTGAGCACATGCGCACTCTCAACCTGCACGTTCCTGTCCATAAAGCAGGCGTGGAAGGCGCCTGCACTCAGACCAGACACACCAACGGCGGCTGGCCACCGGCCCTACCACTGCCCAGCACGCGTCAGCACAATCACGCCTGTCTGTGCGGGTTCAAGGGCCTCCCTGCTTCCACGCGCTCCTGTCTGAGACCAGGAAGGACACAGGCCTGTATTACTCACTCACCAGTTAACCTGATTTTTAAAAACAATAGGGAATTTCCAAAACCACACTAATGTGCTGTCCCTGTGACTGGGGGTGTGGGGAGGGAGGCAGGGGGAAGGGCTGATCACGACCCGAGGGAGAGGGTGTGCAGAGATACAGCCCATAACTAATTCCGCGTCTTTTCGTTTCCTCCCCACACACAGCTGCCCGTCTCCGGGTGAGTGCCCTGGGCCCCGTGATTTCTATGGCTTTTCTGCGGTAACTTACACAGTTTTGGGAATCCAGGTAAAGCTTGTCTCGGTGCCGCCCACCAGAGATGAGGCCTTGTCCGCAGGCAGGTGTCTGTTAAACTGAGATGATAAGCAAGATTCTTTGTCGATTCTTCCTTCAACATCAAATGGAGATCTCGTGCGGAGACCCCAATTCCTAAAACTTCAGGGCCGTCCACGTCACACAGTCAGCAGCCAAAGGCACGAGGCCACCTCGACACGCGTGCAACAACAGGTCGGGGTTCTGGAAATGATGTGTTTTCCCACTTAAAAAGGATTCTCAGGAACTAATTACAAAGCATGTGGGTCTGAGGTGAAGTACACACCAAGCCCATGAGGCCGAGGGCCTGGATTTGGTCCCATGCCATTCTCTTCCTCCCATTCACTTCGTTCAGCAGGACCGAGGCGTCGGGCGGCCACACGAAGGTCTGCGCTTGCGTCTCCCGTCACCGCCTGTGACGTGTGCGAGCAGGCACGGCGGGAGTCTGCACAGTCGCCCGACACACAGAGGCCCCAGCAGCCTCGGTGAGAGGTCACCAGTGCCTGCGGGTCACCTCTAGCAAGGGACTGAGACCGTCCCCGCTGGGCTGACCGGCAGCCAGGATTCTGAAGACAGCTTCCTGGCCTCCCGAGTTCTCTCCAGGCGGCTCCCCAGCTCGGCCATCACCCTCCATAACAGGAACTGAGGCCCTTGTCCCCTCCCGCCTGCCCTGCGGTGTGCAGGGCGAGGTCTCAGACGCGCTGACCAGTAGACATAAACTTTCACCCACATCCCAGCAACCACGTCTGAGCAATGGGACAGGCGCACACTGATCAGGTGGCTGCAGCGTGGAATCGATTTTGCTGGAGAAGGAAAACCCCCATCAGGCCTTGCTCCTAAGGACCCGCCCACCCAGTCCCCACTGTCTGTCACTGGAGACACAGCACTGAGCTGTGATGCCGCCATCAGGCCCTCCTGGGAGAGGACCGACAGGCAAGCTGACTGCCAAGTCCAACTCCGAGTGACAAGCGGTGAAATGCCCAATTAAACGGTGCAAATGAGGAAGTGCCAGCCGAGCCCTGAGAGGCTTCCCAGGGGAGGTGGCATCTGGCTGAGCGAGGGCCAGGGCCGGCATGGGCGCTGGGAATGCGGGCAGGCGGGAGGAACGTCCCTGATTGTTCAGCTCCACCCCGGTGCCCAGGTGAAGGCAGGAGCAGGCCGCGCAGACCAGCTCGCTCCACGGTGGGCACAGCTAAGCCTTATACTGACTAGGGTTTCCAGATGGGAAAACAAGAATGTTTTGAACAGAACCTGCTTATAATAGAAGCTATTGCTTGTGTATCCGATTTCCAGTTTAATGGGGTAGCCAGTGTTTTCTAGGGCAACCCTTCTGACGCACACACCCTTCTCAGCTCTGCCACGAGTTGGTAAGAAAGGCAATGAATATATACCTATCCACCCAGTTGGGGACCAGCGACCCAGTGAGGCTGAGTGACCGGCCTGTAATTACAGAGAAGAGTAGCCCTTCCCACCCCCTCTCCCCCCAGTCTCATACATGCTGCAGGGGGGAGAAGAGGTTTAGCAGCGGTGAGGTGACAACAAGACGGGTGACAGATTGACCCCTGAAGGGAGCAAGAGACTGTGACAGGTAGAGATCTGGAGGAAGCATGGTTAAGGCAGAGATCAGCCAGGAAGGCAGCAGAATTCCGGAAGCATGTGGGGTGTAAATGGGGCCCAGGATGGCGGGGTTAGGCAGCAGGTGAGGGTGAAGAACGCAGTGCCAGCATGCATGTGATCTAATGTCACCACATCCCATAACAATCCTCCCAGGTTCGCAGATACAACCGAGGCTCACAGAGGGTCTGGCATTGCTCAGAACCGCGGAGATGACAAATATCAGGGCCAGGACAAGATCTCATCACTCCGGGCTTCACCACGCAGCTCTGGGGAGCAATGCCAGCTTCCTAGACGCAGAGCGAAGAACCTGGATCTATGCTTTAAGGAAATTAGTTGTAGCCCTGGCTGGTTTGGCTCAGTGGATAGAGCATCGGCCTGCGGACTGAAGGGTCCCTGTGGACTGAAAGGTTCCAGGTTCAATTCTGGTCAGGGGCACAGGCCTGGGATGTGGAATTGATTCCCAGTGGAGGACATGCAGGAGGCAGCCGATCAATGATTTTCTCTCATCATTGATGTTTCTATCTCTCTTTCCCTCTCCCTTCCTTTCTGAAATCAATATATTTAAAAAAAAAAAAAGAAAGAGAATTAGTTGTAGGAGTCAAATTCTAATCATTGAGGTGAGAAATGGAGGCCCAGGCAGGAGCGTGGGCAGAAAAGGAGAAAATGGGCTCCCTGTGGGAGTAGGGAGGGGGCAAGCCTAACCCCAACCTCACCCGAGGTCTGAGCCCCTCCCACGCCGCCCCCACAGTCACAGCAACAGCACGGCGGCCCCACTGCGGCCCTGGGTCAATGACCAATCTGTCCTCTGCTCTGTCCCCGGCGCAGAGCGGCCGGGCTGCCTGCCAGCCGGGGGACGCGCCAGCCGTATTTCACAGCC
>PVJC01048558.1:0-12473 GCA_004026665.1 Murina feae | reverse complement strand
TAATTTGCATACAGCCGCTCTGATTGGCTGGTGGGCGTGGCTGTGAGCAGAGGCTCAGCCAGCCTAGGCAGGCAGTTGCAACAGAAGCCTTTGGTTTGCTCTAGCTCCATGGCTGTTGGCCTCCATCTTGGCTGGGTTAATTTGCATACAGCCACTCTGATTGGCTGGTGGGCGTGGCTGTGAGCAGAGGCTCAGCCAGCCTAGGCAGGCAATTGCAACAGAAGCCTTTGATTTGCTCTAGCTCCATGGCTGTTGGCCTCCATCTTGGCTGGGCTAATTTGCATACAGCCACTCTGATTGGCTGGTGGTAACAGTCAATTTGCATGTTTCTCTTTTATTATATTAGATGACTTCCATTCCTTGCTACTTCTTATCAAGAATAAGAAAACTGAGGTTATTTTATTCCTTGTTAATAGTACTTTAGATATTGAATATAATCTCAGATATAAGTATGTAACAGTGGTTGTAAAATTTGCTAAGATGGCACCAGAAATATTGATAGTGTAGTCGTTAAAAGCACAGACTTTGAAGCCAGACAATCTGGGTTAGAATTCTGACAATACCACTTACTGGCTGTGTGGCCTTGGATTTCACTTCTCTGTGCCTCAGTTTCCTTATCTCTCAAATGAAATTAATATTAATACTAACTTCATAGGGTCTTTGTGAGAACTAAATGAGAGAAATGTGTGATGCACTTACATGTGACTGGCACATAGAGAGGACTATGGAAGTGTTATCCATTGTGATGACAATGATCTCATCATATGAAACAAAATACTATACAATATGTATGACAAAATATCCTTTTTTAAAAAATATTTTTCATTGATTTTTTTATATAGAGGAAGGGAGAGGGATAGAGTTAGAAACATCAATCAGCTGCTTCCTGCACAAAGGTACATGCCCTTGACCGGAATCGAACCTGGGACCCTTGAGTCCACAGGCCAATGCTCTGTCCACTGAGCCAAAAAAGTTAGAGCACAAAATATCCTTTTTACAAGCATACACATACATACACACACATTAAAAAAACTGTCCAACTAAGAATTAATGGCTCTTTCCAAATATTCCAGTTAACGTTTGCTACTTACCCATCTTGACTCTATTCAAATTTCATCATTAAAACTTTTCATAGGTAGTATTCTCTGTATTGAAAATATATTCATTTGTATTTCAAGTGCATTCATTGTATTTAAAGTGCATTCATTGTATTTCGAGTGCATTGTGTTTCAAATACAATAATCAAGACAGTGTGGTATTGGTGAAAGAATAGGCAAATAGATCAATGGAAGGAATAGGGAATCCAGAAATAGACACATAATTACCAGTATAGTCAACTGATCTTTGACAAAGGAGCAAAGGCTAAATAGCACTGGAACAACTGGACATCCACTTGCAAAGAAATAAATCTAGACACAGACTTTAAATTATACCCATCACTGAAATTAACTCAAAATTAACTCACAGACCTAAAAATAAAATGCAAAATTATAAAACTTCTAGAACATAGGAAAAATATAAATGACCTTGGGTTTAGCAATGACTTTTTTTGTGTATTAATCTTCACCCGAGGATATTTTTCCCATTTATTTTTTTTTATTTTTTAGAGAGAGAGTGAAAAGAAGGGAGGGAGGGAGTAGGAGAAGGAGAGAGAGAGAAATATCGATATGAGACACACATTGATTGGCTGTCTCCCACATGTGTCCCGACAAGTGTAGGGATAAAACCTGTAACCCAGGTACGTATGTGCCTTTGACTGGGAATCAAACCTGTGACCACTTGGTGCACAAGCCAATGCTCTCACCATTGAGAATACCAGCCAGGGCTGCAATGACTTTTTTTAAATCTTCACCCAAGGATATGTTTGTTGATATTTATTAATTTTAGAGAGAGGAAGGGAGAGAGAGAGGAAGGGAGGGAGAGAGAGAGTCAGAGAGAGACATGTGAGAAAACATTTATCGGGTGCCTCCCCTATGTGCACAGACTGGGGACTGAACCCACAACTTTTGGTGTACAGGTTGACGCTCCAACCAACTGAGCCACTCAGCCAGGGGTGACTATTACTTTTTAAACATAATACCAAAGGCATACTTCATGAAAGAACCGATAAGCTGGACTTCATTAAAATTAAAATTTTCTGATAAGAAAGATATTGTCAATAGAATGAAAAGATAAGCCACAGATGGAGAAAATAATTCAGAAGTCATCCAATAAAAAACTGTTATCCAAAACATATAAAGAACTCTTAGAATTCAACAATTAGAAAGCAAGTCAATTAAAACATGGGCCAAATAGCTTAATAGACATCTTACTAAAGGAGATATACAGATGGCAAATCTAATCTAATAAAAGAGTAATAACCCTCACTCCGTTACACCTAAGCAACACCCACCAGCCAAGCCATGCCTACTGACCAATCAGAGCAATGATATGCAAATTAATCCAGCCAAGATGGCGGCCGGCAGCCACAGAGCCAGAGCAAACAGGTTGCATCAGCGATGGAGGAAACTGCCTGCCTAGGCCAGCTGTGGCCTCTGCTCAAGGCAACAAAGTTTCAGTTATAGATGAATAAACCCCAGAAATCTGTTTCCAGCAGCCTCGTTGGGACCTTGGGTCAATGGGAGCTTGGGCCAGCCTGCAAACAGCCATCAGCCCCGCACCCAGGCTGGCCAGGCATGCCAGCAGGTGGACATCCCCCAAGGGGTCCCAGACTGCGAGAGTGCACAGGCCGGGCTTAGAGACCCCCCCGAATGCACAAATTTTTGTGCACCAGGCCCCTAGTAAGCATATAAAATGACTCTCCAGCCCAGCCGCGGTGGCTTAGTGGTTGAGCATAGACGTATGAATCAGGAGGCCACAGTTCAATTCCTGGTCAGGGCACATGCCTAGGTTGTGGGCTTGATCCCTGTGTGTGGCTGTAGGAGGCAGTCAATCAATAATTCTCTCTTTTTATTGGTGTTTCTCTCTCTCTCTCCCCCTCTTTCTTCCTCTCTGAAATCAATAAAAAAATATTTTTAAAATAATAAAATGATTTTCCATATCATGTCATCAGGAAGATGAATATTAAAATGAGATATCCCTACACACCTATTAAAATGGCTAAAATCCAGAACTTTGGTAATAACAAATGCTGGCATAGGAATAGGAATAGGAATTCTCATTCATTTCTGGTGGAAATGCAAAATGGTATAGCCACTTCAGAAAGCAGTGTTTTCTTACAAAAACAAACATAGACCACTCTCACCAGTTTGGTTCAGTGGATAGGGCATTGGCCCTCGGACTGAAGGGTCCCAGGTTTGATTCCAGTCAAGAGGACATATCTTAATTGCAGGCTCCATCCTGGTCAGGGTGGGTACAGGAGGCAACCAATTGATGTCTCTCTCACATCAATGTTTCTCTCTTTCTGTTTCTTCCCTCCCTTCCACTCTCTCTAAAAATCAATGGGAAAATATCCTCAGGTGAAGATTAATTAAAAAATTTAAATTAAAAAATAAAATAAACAGACATCATACTATCCAACAATGACACTCCTTATTACTTATTAAAGGAGTTGAAAACTTACATCCACCACAAAAACCTGCATATGAATGTTTGTAACAGCTTTATTCATAATTGCCAAAATTTGGAAGCAATCAAGATGTCCTTCAGTAGGTGAATAGATAAACTGTAGTACATCCAGACAATGGAATATTGTTCAGCACTAAAAAGAATGAGTTTTCAAGCCATGAAAAGACATGGAAGAAATCTAAATGTATATTGCTAAGTAAGTGAAAGAAGCCAGTCTAAAAAGTATACATTCTAGAAAAGGTGAAACTATGGAGACAGTAAAAATATCAGTGGCTGCCAGCAGTTAGTGGACAGAAAAGAATAAATAGGTGGGGAGCAGAGGGATTTTTAGGGCAAACTATTCTACTTAATACTGAAATGGTGGGCTCATGTCATTTTACATTTGCCCAAATCCATAGAATGTTCAACACCAGGTGTGAACCCCAGTGTAAATTATGAACTCTGGGTGATGATGTATCAATAGAAGTTCATCAATTGTAAACAATGTTCCATCTAGTGGGAGGTGTTGGTAAGCAGAGGAAGGGGCTAACCATGTGTGGAGACAGGAGGTACATGGGCAATCTCTAAATCTTCCACTCAATTTGCAGTGAACTGGAAACTGCTTTAAAAAAATAATCTACCATACTTAAAAATTAAAATTTTAAAAATAAATGGAAAAAGGCTTCTGGTTTTGATGATGAGTAGGTAAACACTTTACTCACTTCCTCCCATGACTACATCAAAATTCCAATTAAACTGCAGAATAACCATCACTGAGAACTGTTTGAAGTCTAGCCTGAAGTCCCTATAACAAGGGACATACTGAAGAAACCACATTAAGACTGGTAAGAAGGGACGAAGACTCAGAATGGGTTGGTGTGGTGGTTAAAAAACAGAAGGGATATCTCAGCTGCAGAGGTCTTCCCTGAGGAGTGAGACATCCTGGCACCACCCCAGGCTCCCCAGCGCAGGGCTCCAGTGCCAGAAAGCAAAGTCCCCATAACTTTTGGCTGTGAAAACCAAATTGTGACTGAATGACATGGAGGACCTCACCAGATCACCACATCCAACCATGTCCACAAACAACATACTTAAAGGGCAGATGTGGCAGGATTCAGAGCCCTGCTAAAGTGACGCCTGCTCCATAGGATCGGTCCCTGCATAACAATTCCTCCACTGTAGTCATGGCCAGTCCTCAGAACCAATCAGCCTGAGAATCAATACCTCACATTGATGTGCTAACAGCAATCAAGACTCAACTACAGCCTAACCAGTTTGGCTCAGTGGATAGACGTCAGCCTGCAGACTGAAGGATCTCAGTTCGATTCCAGTCAAGGGCATGTACCTTGGTTATGGGCACATTCCCAGTAGGGGGTGTGCAGGAGGCAGCTGATCGATGTTTCTCTCTCATCGATGTTTCTAACTCTCTATCCCTCTCCCTTCCTCTCTGTAAAAAAATAAATAATAAAATATATATATATATATATATATATATATATATATATATATTTTTTTTTTTTTTTTTTTTTTTTAAAGACTCAACTAAAGAAGAGGGCACGCACAAGCAACACGGAGGCACACCTGGAGCACCTGCTTAGGTGACAGGGACAAAGCTCCACTGGGCCCCACAGGACACCCAACACATTAAGGCCACTCTACCAAGACTGCAACACATAGCAAGCAGCTCTACCTTGTACGTAGGAACAAACACAGGGAGTCCCAAATGGGGAAAAAAAAAAAACAGAAAACTCCAAAAAGGAACTAAACAAAATGGAGAAAGGCAATCTACCAGATTCAGAGTTCAAAATACTGGTTATAAGGATGCTCAATGATCTTGAAAAATTGATGAACTTAGAAAGAGCAAGGTTATGGGGATTTGGGGCAGCTGCAATTTGAACCAAGAACACAAAGTCCAGAGGCAAAAAAGTATAAAATCTATTTGATACAGCAAAAAAATTGGTCAGATTAAAGCACAGAACTTAGGCTCTCCTTAGAAAGCTGACAAAAAAAAGTTATAGTCAGATTGTTGAAAGTTTTGAATGTCATTTTTCTACTTAATGACTACTCTCATGTTTTTCAAAAAGGGCTAATTCATTAGGTCTTTGAAATGAATTTTAAAAGCTAGCTTCATTTCTTAAATACCAATTTATTTTTATGCTAATGAAATTAGTTTTTGGTTCTCTCAATAAAGGGTTCTTAACAATGTTTCATCAATATTTGTAAGCTTCCAAGAGCACCAATAAAAGATGTCAAACTAACTAACCTAAAAAGACTGACAGGAAGCAAGGCTTTATCAGTTTTAATTCTCTTTGCACTGTCTATAACATCTAAATTTTGCAGTACTTTATCACTATAGTTATATTAATAATTCCCAAAGTGTTCAAGTTTTGATACTGTGTCATTACTTGATTTTATACTTTCCTGCACAAAGCACTGTAATAAAATATACACATTTAATTTTATTGATTTAATAGTCTTTACAAAAAAAGATTTAAAGTGAAATTTTAAAAAATGTAAAAGTACATGCTTTTTAAAAAATGAAAATTGCTTTAATATGTTTATAAAAATTATTGGAGTTACTGGAGATAATCCAGGTAATCAGAAATATTTTATGCTTTTATTTCATTTTTTAAAAATATATTTTACTTATTTCAGAGAGAGGAAAGAAGAGGGAGAGATAGAAACATCATTATTGATGGCTGACTCTTGCCTGCCCCCTACTGGGAATGACCAGCAACTAGGGCATGGGCCCTAACCAGGAATCCAACTGTGACCTCTTGGTTCATGGGTCCACGCTCAACCACTGAGTCACACCGGACCTGGCAATATTTTATGTTTAAAAAAAAAATCATTTCCTTTTTGGGTATGTAGAATTTATGTATTCTGTGGTGATATTAAAATGTATCCTGATATTTCATTTTTCTCCTCACCGAAACAACTTGGTGTTATTGCAATAATAGACGTTGCCTATGGGAAAGTGTGTAAGACGATAAGGTAAACGGAAAGAAAGGACATAATAATAAAGTGCTGCGGAGGAATTTTTCTCAAGCTGTGAGACGCCGGAGAAGAGTGAATGCGATTCAGAGAGGCTCAGAGAATTGTCCTCTCACTGTACAGGGGACTTTCTTTAGCTCCAGGCCCTTGCCTAGCCCCTATCTTCAGCAGAGATGGAAACCTGGATGACTAGTTCCACCCTGCCTCCCCTTTATGCAGAGGACGATGGCTCCAAGGAGAGTAGTGATCTGGCTACAACACGGCTAACCCACACAGAGATTCCATATGGTAGTGGAGCCACATCATCTACCAACAATCCAGAATTTGTGGAGGGTCTCTTCCAAGGTCAACTGCTTCAGAATGAGCCTTCAGACACAGCAGAAGGCAGTGAACAGAGGCATGAAGATGAGTAGAGATGTAAATCAGGAGAGTGCTACAAAGGAAGAAAGAGGAAGACACCTCTTTGAGTCAGCAATACACCCAAATCCCCCCTAACAGGGTATGTTCAGGTCATGAATAAGCGTCGAGAACAACTTTGGGCAGAGACCGTAAGTCCCATTCCCAGAAATCACAAGAATGTTAGGCAATGAATGTTAGGCAAAAGAGTGCTACTTTGATGTAGCCGCTACATGAAGGAACTGGAGCAGTATCAGAAGACTGAGTCCTATAAGACTTTCAGTAGGAAAACCCAGGACCATCAGAAAGGCAAATCTCAAAGGCAACATGCAGCCAGACAGGCCACTCGTGACCATGAGAAAGAAACAAAAGAAATGGTCTGTTTTTGACACCCCTGTGTTTATAGAGGAATTCCTGAGCCACAGCAAAGCTCAGGAGGCAGAGCTTCACAAATGCAACATGGAGTTTGAAGGAGGAATGCAGCCCTGCAGAAGCACGAAGAGAGAATGTGCACAGCAGTGGAGAACCTGGAAGTGAATGTGACCCAGGAGTGAAGCCATAACACTGTCCTACAATAACAGCACCTGGAGACCCTGTGGCAGGGGCTAACCAGCAGCTTTGCCAGCATGCCCTTACCTGGAAGTGGAGAGACACCTCCTACACTGGACACCATTGACTTATATATGAACAGATTGCCCAGTATTATTTTAGCTAATCCCCAAGACAATAAAAACATTGCTATGGTTGGAGAAATTGTAAACAGACTTGATCATTAAGGAATGGAGAGTGCCTCACTGATAACACACTTCAAAAATAAAATGGTCTTAGATTTTATCAATACTACTAAAATCTTGGAATTACACTAAATAAATAAATGAGTTGGAGACTTGAAACAAATCTAATCTAATAAAAGAGTAATATGTAAATTGATCCTCACTCCGTTACACCTAAGCCACACCCACCAGCCAAGCCATGTCCACCAGCTAATCAGGGTGACTGTATGCAAATTAACCCAGCCAAGATGGTGGTCGGCAGCCACGGAGCTAGAGCAAACAGGAGGCTTCCATTTCACCAGCAATGGAGGAAACTGCCCGCCTAGGCCGGCGATGGCCTCCACTCAAGGCAATAAAGTTTCAATTATAGAAGATAAATAAACCCTAGAAACCTGATTCCAGCCAGCCTCGCTGGGACATTGGGTCAATGGGAGCTGTGGGCTGACTGAAAACGGCCCTCAGCCCCTCACCCAGGCTGGCCACTCCCCCATGGGGTGAGGGTCCCCACTGGGGGGCTTGGCCAGCCTGCAAACAGCCATCTGCCCCTCACCAAGGCTGGCCAGGCACGCCAGAAGGTGGACATCCCCTGAGGGGTCCCAGACTACAAGAGGGCACAGGCCGGGATAAGGGACCCCCCGGGGTGCACAAATTTTTGTGCACTGGGCCCCTAGTAAAAAATAAAATGTATTCTAATAAAGTAGCACTGTAACAACCTGTTCTTACCCTCTTTTACACTGAAAAGCTTACCAGAATGTTAGTGAATGTACAGTGAACTAATCTCATACTTTCGTAGCATTTTGGAATTTGTTAAAATAAAGCATGCTCTACTGTACTTTTTCATATTTAATGAGGCAAAAGAAATTATAGAATTTCTAGATCATTTTCTTTTCTTTATCCTTTTTTAAAGTTGATGTTTTTTGTGTTTTGTTTTTTTTTTTTCATTTTAGACAGAGATGAAGAGAAACATTAATGTGAGAGAGAAACATTGACTGGTTGCCTCTCACACACAAACCAACCAGGGATTGAACCCAAAACCTGAGTATTTTCCCTGACCAGGAATCAAATGGCGACCTTTTTGGTGCATAGGACAAAACTCAATAAGCTGAGCCCCACACCAACGTAGGGCCTAGGTCATTTTAAATGGATCTTGTAAGCTGATATTTGATTATACACTTTGATTATGTTGAAAGATCACAGAATGTACAGCAGTGCTGTTCAACAGAAATATAAAGCTACAAATGCAAAACACATATATAACTTAAACATTTCTAGAGTCCACATTTTAATAAAAATAAAAAGAAACATGAAGTTAATTTTAATAATTATTTTATTTAACCTAAGATATTATCATTGCAACATGTAATCAATAAAAAAAATTATCAGGAAGCTATTTTACATTCTTGTTTTTATACTAAGTCTTCAGAAGCCAGTGTGATTTTTATACTTCACACTATATCTCAATTCAGAGAGCCACATGTCAGGTACTTAACAGCTTCATGTGGCTAGTGGCTACTGTATTAGCCAGTATAGATGAAGAGGTTCCTTCTCATCATTAGTGCTGAAATCCAATTTTTCAGAAACTTCAACCTATGAACTGAAGTATATCACACATACATGTCTCTCACATGCACATTTAGAGGGGGAAAAATCCTAACAGATGAACTGTAAAGAAATATTTATTTTTACTTATAAAACTAGGGGCCCGGTGCACAAAACTTTGTGCACTCGGGGTGGTCCCTCAGCCCGGCCTGGGCCCTCTCGCAGTCTGGGACCCCTTGGGGGATGTCCACCTGCTGGCGTGCCTGGCCAGCCTGGGTGAGGAACTGATGGCTGTTTGTAGGCTGGCCAAGCCCCCCAGTGGGGACCCTCACCCCATGGGGGTGTGGCCAGCCTGGGTGAGGGGCTGAGGGCCGTTTTCAGGCTGCCCACAGCTCCCATTGACCCAATGTCCCAGCAAGGCTAGCTGGATTCAGGTTTCTGGGGTTTATTTATCTTCTATAATTGAAACTTTGTTGTCTTGAGCAGAGGCCTAGTCAGGCAATGAAGCCTCCTGTTTGCTCTAGCTCCGTGGCTGCCGGCCGCCATCTTGGCTGGGTTAATTTGCATACAGCTGCTCTGATTGGCTGGTGGGTGTGGCTTGGCTGGTGGGAGTGGCTTAGGTGTCTCAGAGTGGTGGTTAATTTGCATATCACTCTTTTATTAGATTAGATAGTATTGCAGTACTCACTTCAGCCATACATTTACTATAATTAGAGTGACATGGAGAAGATTAGCATGGCCCCAGTGCAAGGATGACATTCAAATTTGTGAAGCATTCCATATTAATATATATATATATATATATATATATATATATATATATATATATATTAAGATGGTGGATGTTTTAGTTAACTAGAGGGGTAGAATCCTTTCACAGTATATACATATATCAAATTATCATAATGTACACTTTAAATATCTTACAATTTTTAAATTAAATTAATTGAGGTGACATTGGTTAATAAAATTACATAGGTTTCCAGCGCACAATTGTATAATATGTCTTCTGTATCTTGTAATTTTACATGTCAATACATATAAAAGGCTAATATGCAAAGTGTCCCCTCGGGAGTTTGACCGGGAGTTCAATTGCTCGCTATGATATGTGCTAATAACCAGGGGACAGCGTGAAATGAAGGAAGGCCCCAGCCAGTGGCTGGCAGGCAGGGAAGAAAGGCCCTGGCCAGCAGCCAGAAGGCCCTGATCTGCCCTGATCACTGGCCAGGCCTAGAGATCCTACCTGTGCACAAATTTCATGCACTGGGCCTCTAGTATCTCAATGAAGTTGAAAAATAAAGTAAAATAGTATTCCACTTTTCATCTGCAAGAAAAAGATACTTGTGAGGAATTTCTGAAATAATGTTTTACATTTAGAGGGAAGTTGTGGAACTGGCTCTTACACGTACTCACTCCACACATATTTTCACAATATTACAAGTAAAAATCACAAACACATACTAGGAAATGAGGAATTTATGTAATTTTCACTTTATTCTTTTCTAAAGTTTCTCCTCTCACAAGCAGCCAGGGAGGCCCATGAGAATCACTTGGAAAACTTAATTGGCTGACCAGAGAAAGGGATTAGCATTAGTCTGTGGCCAAAGTGAAACCAACAGCCCCTCATAGTAAGACACATAGTAACAGGAAAAAAATATCTGTATCACAGAGGTGAGCAGGAAAGGAGAGGAATAGGCTGCTGTTTCACAGAACTGTTAGGCTCTTAGTCAATCAATAAACTGATTATTGATCAAGTTTGTTTAACTCTCCAACTATTTATAACTCTGAAATTAGGCAACCTAATTCCAAATACAATGAGCACCAACTACTTTAATTGCTTAAAGTAGGACATTTATAAATAAGAGAAAAACAGTATTTCTACAATAATTCGATTTTAAATGTATGGGTTTCAACTGTTTGAGTTTTTAATATTTTGAAATATAGCCTTTTTATTAATCTAGGCTAAATCAGCAAGTCAATGCAATAGTTATTGAGACCCTACTGTGTTACGTGCCCTGAAGAATACATCAGTATAAGGCATGATCCCTGCCCTTACGAGTTTATAATATTTATAATAATAAAAACATAATATGCTAATTAGACCAGACGTCCTTCCAGAAGTCCTTCCTTCCGGACAAAGCCACAGCAATGGGAGGGTGACGGGGGAAGGGAAGCCCAAGACAGAGGCGGGTGGGGGCCATGGTGGCAGCAGAGGTGGCAGAGGCAATAGAGGCCCCCGGCTGTGGCCGCAGTGGGCAGGGGCAGAGGCCAAGGCCCTTGCATGAATTTCATGCATTGGGCCTCTAGTAAATATATAAAATATTAACCACTGTCTATTGCTGCTTTGCCAAATAGTGGCAGAGTTGGATAGTAGTAGCAAAGACTGTAGAGTCCACAAAACCTAACAATTTACTGTCTGGCCCTTAACAGAAAATGTTTGTCAACCCCTGCTTTTTAAAAATTATTCTTGACTGAAGTAAGAGGGCAGACTAAAAAACACTAAACACAATAAAATTTTATTATATCTAGCAAGCTTTTAAAAAACTATAATTTTTTACTATAAACACTCAGCTTTCACTATAAAACATTAGCCTGGCCGATGATAAAGTAAAACTTGCAGACTAATTCTCAACCTGACTGTCTACTAAGGAAAATATATTAGAATATTTAGGGTAGTGAAGTTAAGATGTTTATCAAAGGGGAAGGGGCATGTCTTTTAAAAGGCTGAGGAAGACTTTAATAATCATACCTCTATACTGTCCAGCTTGACTCATCACTCCGGGCCAAAAATGACTTTGGCTCTTTCCCAAAATCAAATGTACCCTGAAAGTACTCGATTCTCATTATTTGCCATGGTTATGTTCCATAAAGTTGCTGTGGATGCTAAATAAGTGAATACTGAATCATTTTCTCTAAGGGAAATGTAGAGTTAAGTCAGCTCATCAATAGATAACCTTGTTTTATGTGTGTTTATGCTTAATGGTATCTTAGTAATTACTATTACATTGAACTCAAGACCAACAGCACTATAACTCAGGCCTGAATGAGGCTTACTTAAAACATGTACTCTCTCCATAAGGCACATCACAGGCTTCTATGCTTAGGAACAAAATTTAGACAGCATTTCAGCACTACACTGAAACATTTCTTTAAACAGTGAAATCACCAACAAGGAGCAAAAAATTCAAAAAATGTAAAAGTATGCTTAATAGTCTACAAAAGCTT
>PVJC01048557.1:0-12485 GCA_004026665.1 Murina feae | reverse complement strand
CTTGCACTCTTCCCTGGTTGTTACTAGGGATTCCCACACGTTATTACCGTTGAGATCTGCTTTCAAGTGAGTCCTGTGGGATTCCTAATACAGCACTAGTGCGTGGCTCCTGCACTATGTAAGGCATTTCCCGTCATTGTATAAACACATTCCTACATCTTTCCTCATGTTCCAAATTCACCTTTACTTGTTTTCCAACTATGTGGTATGAGTGACTGCTTCTTTTCAACCATTTCCTAGTGGTATTTTGACACTGTGCTGTTGTGTGCTCACTGCTCTACTGCAGGGATTTACTCGAATTGAACAGACACCTTTCCACACTCTGCGCAAAGTGAGCTGTGATGCATACTTGATTTCCCATGTTAACTCCGTTGTGTGCTCATTTCAGTGAATTCTCAGTGTTTCATCTAACTGTCATGGTGTGCTTACTGCTTGATTTCAGGTATTTTCCTTGTGTTGTTCAAGAGAACTTTTCATACTCCTCCCTCACACTGTGAAGTGATTTCCCTGCAGCCAAACTACTTTCTCCAGGATACTGTTCCTAGTGATCTAATTCCCAGTATTTTCTAAGATTGTAGTGCAGTGTGCTCTCTGCTGGTTGCCACACACGGCTCACATAATGCACACACCATTCTGCACTCTTTCGGTGTCTTGACAAGTGATTGCCAGCAGTTTTCCTCATGTTTATTATGTTTACTTTTGTTTCAAGTAAATTCTCAGGGCTTTCAACCCAGTGCTAAGGTGCGATCACTCCTCTATGTAAGGCACTTCTCCTTATTGTACAAACATTTCTCCATGTTTCCTCATGTTCCAAAACGATTGTCCCTTGTGTGGAAACTATATGGTGGAAGTAACTGCTTCTTTTGAAGAATCTCCTCCTGGTCTCTAACACTTTGCTGTGCTGTGCTTACTGCTCAATTTCAGAGACTTACCGAAATGGTACAAATACCTTTCTGCACTCTGCTCAAAGTGAGATGTGATTTGCTCTAGTTTTCCAAGGCTTTTGCTGAATTTCGTGCTCCTCTCAGTTTGTTCTCTGTGTGTTCTCACATTCCTATAGTGTGCTTGTACCTCTGTTTCAGGTGTGTTCCGTAGTGTACAAGCACCTTTCTATACTCTTTCTGTGCAATAACAAGGCTTTTCCATGAGTTTTCTATTTTGTCCCGTTTTCTGTTGCTTTGCATGGATTTCCTATATGGTTTCTGAAAACGGGGGATAATGTTCTTTCTGCATTTTACCCGGCGTTGTCTCACATTGCAACCACAATTTTCTAGCACTCTTGCCAGATCACACTCCACGTGATTTCCAAATGTTTATTCCAGTTCATTTTGGCTTTCCAGTGAATCCTCAGGGGTTTCTAACATTGTGCTTTGGTTTGATTCCTGCACTATGGAAGGCATTTCCACTGTGTGTAACCATTCATTTCTCTACCCTCTCCACTCCCATTGTGAAGCGATTTTCTCCTGTGTTCAAACCATTCAGTCTAGTTTACTGTTACCATTCTGTGAATTCAGTTTCAAGATAATGTGATTACTGCGCTTAAGCACTGTGTTCCCCACATTGTCAAACGCCATTCTCTTCTCCTTCCTCAAGATCCATAGTGACCTTCACTTGTTTTCATACTACTTAGAATAAAAACTTGTTCTTAAAGGGCCTTCTTAGCTGTTTCCAAAACTCTGGTATAGTGCACTTACTGCTCTATGTAAGTGATTTGCTCACATTGTTCTCCAAACACTCTACACTTTTCCTTACAGTGTGCGCGCTCTGATTTGCCTTGTTCTCCATTTCACTAACTTTCACGGACTCTTCAGTGAAGTCTCAGTGTTTTGTCTCACTGCCGGAGTGTGCTTACTTCTGCAATTCAGCCGATTACTGCTGCAATTCAGGTCTGTACCCTCATGGTACAAAAAGGTTTCTATCCTCTTTCCTGACATTGAGAAGTATTTCCTGACTAATCAGTCTACTTCATCACTCCTTTTATGTGATATCACATTGGTTTCCAAAACTGTGAAATAGTGCACTCTCTGTACTTTGCCATGGATTTCTCCAGTTCTGCAAACATCCTTCTACACTGTCCCCCGATTATTAGAAGTGATTATCCAATAGTAATCCCAGTGTTTATTATATTTTCTTTTTAATTTCGCATTGGAGCGAACTGTCAGGGGTTCTGAGCCTGAGCTTTGCTGCTATTAACTGCTCCATGTAAGGCATTTGCACGCTTTACATGAACATATTTCTACAATCTTTCCTGCCATAGCAATGAGATTTACCCCATTTCTGATTCGTGAATTCAGAGTGTTTCAGACAGTGTGCTTTATGGTTCTAACTACTCTTAACACTGATTTTCCCACATTATCAAGCACCTTTCTACACTCTTTCCCCAGGTTCACAAGTGATTTTCACTGGTTTGCATACCATTGGGTATAAAGGACCACTTCTTTTCAAGGAGTTCTCAGCTATTTTCAACACTGTGTTGAGGCACAGAGTGTGCTTCCTGTTGTATGTCAGGCATTAACCGGGATTGCATAAACACCTTTCTGCACACTTACATCGCAGTGAGAAGGAAGTGATTTACACTTGTCTTCTATTTCCGTGTCCTGTTGCTTTTCAGAGCATCATTGCTGCTTTCTCAAACTGCTCGAGAGCGCTTTGTGCTGTACTTCAGATTTTTTTCCAGCAGTTTGCAAAAGCCTTGCTGTACTCTTTCCTTACTCTGAGAAATCATTTCCAAGAGTTACCTCACTATTTTGTTCAATGCACTGCTTCCTTTCAGTGATTTCATATATGGTGGCTACGATGGTGCTACAGTGTGCTTTGTGTACTTGACCAGGGATTTTCTCACATGGTACACTCCTCTTTCTTGCATTCTCCCTGATTCTTACTAGACATTCTCAATTCTTTATTACCGTTGAGGAGTCCTCGGGGGATCCTAACACTGTGCTACGGTGTGGCTCCTGCGTTATGTAAGGCATTTCCCCTTTTTGTATAAACACATTTTTATATCTTTCCTCGTGTTCCTAAATCACCTTCACTTGTTTTCCTACTATGTGGTATGAGTGACTGCTTCTTTTCAAACATTTCATACTGGTGTCTGACAATATGCTGTGGTGTGCTCATTGCTCTATTCCAGGGATATACCTGACTTGAACAGGCACCTTTCCACACTATGTGCAGTAATTTACACTTGATTTCCAATGTTCACTCTGTTTCGTGCTCATTTCATTGAATTCTGAGTGTTTCATCACAGTGCCAAGGGGTGCTTACTGCTCTATTTTAGGTATTTTCACCGTAATGTACAAGAGAACTTTCCATTTGCCCCTTCACACTTTGAAGTGATTTCCCCAAAGCCTAACTACTTTTCCAGGGCACTGTTCCTAGTGATAGAATTCCCAGTAATTTCTTAGATTGCAGTGTAGTGCGCTCTCTGCTGGTTGCCACACACTTCTCACATCATGTGCACACCATTCTGCACTCTTTCAGGGTATTCACAAGTGATTGCCAGCAGTTTTCCTCATGCATATTATGTTTACTTTTGTTTCCAGTGAATTCTCAGGGCTTCCAACACTGTGCCAAGATGTGATCACTCCTCTATGTAAGGCTTTTCCCCTTATTGTATAAACACATTTCTACCTGTTTCCTCATGTTCCTAAACGATTTTCACTTGTTTCAAAACTATAGTGTGGAAGTAACTGCTTCTTTTCAAGCATCTCTTCCTGGGTTCTATCACTGTGCGGTTGTGAACTTACTGCTCAATTTCAGAGACTTACCAAAATGGTAAAAACACTTTTCTGCACTCTGCACAAAGGGAGATGTGATTTACACTAGTTTGCCAAGGCTTTTGCTGAGTTTTGTTCTCCGCTTAGTTAGATCTCAGTGTTCTCACATTCCTATAGTATGCTTGTAGCTCTGTGTCAGGGTTTTTCCCGCAGTGTACAAGAACCTTTCTGTATGCTTTCCTCGCAGTGACAAGGCATTTCCTTGAGTTTTCTATGTTGTCCAGTTTTCTGCTGTTTTGCAGTGATTTCCTATAGGGTTTTGAAACTGGGGTATAATGTACTTTCTGCATTTTACCAGGCGTTGTCTCACAATGCACCCGCACCTTTCTTGCTCTCTTGCCTGATGTTTCCAAGTGATTTCCAACTGTTTATTCCAGATCAGTTTGGCTTTCCAGTGAATGCTCAGGGGTTTCTAACAGTGTGCTTTGGTGTGATTAGTGCGAAATGGAAGGCATTTCCACTGTGTGTAAATATTTCTCTACCCTCTCTTCCCATTGTGAAGCGATTTTCTCCAGGGTTCAAACTATTCAGTCCATTTTATTGTTGAATTCAAAGTTTCAAGATAATGTGCTTACTGGGCTTAAGCATTGCGTTCCCCACATTGTCAAACACCTTTCTCTTCTCTTTCCTCAAGTTCCACAGTGATCTTCCCTTGTTTTATTACTACTTGGAATAAGGAGTGTTTCTTTCAGGGCCTTCTTAGTTGTTTCCTAATCTCTGGTATAGTGCACTTACAGCTCTATGCCAGTGATTTCCTCACATTATACTCAAAACCCTTTACACTTTTCCTTATATTCACCGAGCACTGATTTGCCTTGTTCTCCATTTCACTCGCTTTCACGGGTTCTTCATTGAAGTCTCAGTGATTTGTCTCACTGCCGGAGTGTGCTTACTTCTTACTGCTGCAATTCAGGTATTTACCTGCATGGTGCAAAAACGTTTCTATCCTCTTTCCTGACATTGAGAAGTATTTTCTGACTAGGCAGTCTACTTGATCACTGCTGTTCTGTGATTTTCCATTGGTTTCTAAAACTGTGGTATAGTGCGCTCTCTGCTCTTTGCCATGTATTTCTCCAATTCTGCAAACATCCTTCTACACTGTTATCCGATTATTAGAAGTGATTTACAACAGTCTCCCAGTGTTTATTATATCATCTTTTTAATTTCTCACATGAGCGAACTCTCAGGGGTTCTGAGCCTGAGCTCTGCTGCTATTAACTGCTCCATTTAAGGCATTTCCACCCTTTGCATGAACATATTTCTACAGTCTTTTATCCCATAGCAAAGTGATTTTCTCCCGTTTCAGATTCAAGAATTCAGAGTTTTTCCGACAGTGTGCTGTATGGTGCTTACTACTCTTAACACTGATTTTCCCGACATTATCAAGCACCTTTCTATACTCTTTCCCATGTTCTCAAGTGATTTTCACTGGTTGGCATTCCATTTGGTATGAATGACTACTTCTTTTCAAGGAGTTCCCAGTTGTTTTCAACACTGTGTTGAGGCACACAGTGTGCTTCCTGTTGTATGTCAGGCATTACCTAGGATTGCATAAACACCTTTCTGCGCTCTTACTTCGCAGTGAGAAGGTAGTGATTTACACTTCTCTTCTATTTCCGTGTCCTGTAGCTTTTGAGAGCATCATCCATGGTTTCTCAAACTGCTCGAAAACACTTACTGCTGTATTTCAGTTTTTTTCCAGCAGATTACAAAAGCCTTGCTGTACTCTTTCCTTACACTGAGAAATCATTTCCATGAGTTTCATCACTAGTTTGTTCAATGCACTGCTGCCTTTCAGTGATTTCATATAGGGTGGCTACGATGGGGCTACAGTGTGCTTTGTGTACTTGACCAGGGATTTTCTCACATGGAACACTCCTCTTTCTTGCATTCTCCCTGATTCTTACTAGGGATTCCCAACTCTTTATTACCGTTTAGGAGTCATCGGGCTTTCCTAACACTGTGCTTCGCTGGGGCTCCTGCGCTATGTAAGTCATTTCCCCTTTTTGTATAAAAACATTTGTACATATTTCCTCGTGTACCAAAATCACCTTCACTTGTTCTCCTACTATGTGGTATGCGTGACTGCTTCTTTTCAAGCATTTCATACTGGTGTATGACAATATGCTGTGGTGAGCTCACTGCACTACTCCAGGGATTTACCTGAATTGAACAGACACTTTTCCACACTATGCCAAAGTGTGCAGTGATTTCCACTTGGTTTCCAATGTTCACTCTTATTCGTGCTCATATCAGTGAATTCTCAGTATTTCATCACACTGCCAAGGTATACTAACTGCTCTATTTTATGTATTTTCCCCTTATTGTTCCAGAGAACTTTCCATTCACTTCCTTCACACTCTGAAGTGATTTTCTCACAGCCTAACTACTTTCTCTAGGGCACTGTTCCTAGTGACAGAATTCCCAGTCATTTCTAAGATTGCAGTGTAGTGTGCTCTCTGCTGGTTGCCACACACTTCTCACATCATGCGCACACCATTCTGTACTCTTTCAGGGTCTTGACAAGTTATTGCCAGCAGTTTTCCTCATGTATATTACGTTTACTTTTGTTTCCAGTGAATTCTCAAAACTTTCAACACTGTGCTAAGATGTGATCACTCCCTTTGTAAGGCATTTCCCCTTATTGTATAAACATATTTCTACATGTTTCCTCATATTCTAAAATGATTTTCACTAGTTTGAAAACTATAGGGTGGAAGTAACTGCTTCTTTTCAAGCATCTCCTCCTGGTTTCTAACATTGTGCGGTTTTCTACTTACTGCTCAATTACAGAGACTTACCGAAATGGTACAAACACCTTTCTGCACTCAACTCAAAGGGAGATTTGAATTGCACTAGTTTGCCAAGGATTTGCTTAGTTTCGTGCTCCTCTCAGTTAGTTCTCAGTGTGTTGTGACATTCCTATAGTGTGCTTGTAGCTCTGTGTCAGGTTTTTTCCGGCAGTGTACAATAACATTTCTATATGTTTTCCTCGCAGTGACAAGGCATTTCCATGAGATTTCAATGTTTTCCAGTTTTCCTCTGCTTTGCAGTGATTTCCTATAGGGTTTTTGATACTGGGGTATAATGGACTTTCTGCATTTTACCAGGCATTGTCTCACATTGCACCTGCACCTTTCTTACACTCTTGCCTGATATTTCCAAGTGATTTCCAACTGTTACTTCCTGTTCAGTTTGGCTTTCCAGTGAATCCTCAGGGGTTTCTAACAGTGTGCTTTGGTGTGATTACTGCCAGATGGAAGGTATTTCCGCTGTATATAAACATTTCTCTACCCTCTCTTCTCCCATTTTGAAGCGATTTTCTCCTGTGTTCAACCCATTGAGTCCAGTTTACTGTTGCCATACAGTGAATTCAAAATTTCAAGATAATGTGCTTACTGGGCTTAAGCACTGTGTTCCGCTCATTGTCAAACTCCTTTCTCTTTTTTTCCTCAAGTTCCACAGTGATCTTCACTTTTTTTCTTACAACTTGGAATAAGGAGTGTTTCTTTCAGGGCCTTCTTAGTTTTTTCCATAACTCTGTTATAGTGCACTTACTGCTCTATGCCAGTGATTTGTTCACATTGTATTCAAAACTCTGTACACTTTTCCTTACAGTGAGTGAGCACTGATTTGCCTTGTTCTCCATGTCACTCACTTTCACAGGCTCTTCATTGAAGTCTCAGTGATGGGTCTCATTTCCGGAGTGTGCTTACTTCTGCAATTCAGCAGCTTACTGCTGCAATTCAGGTCTGCACCCGCATGGTACAAAAAGGTTTCTACCTTCTTTCCTCTACATTTCGTAGTATTTCCTGTCTAGTCAGTCTACTTTATCACTCCAGTTCTGTGATTTCACATTGGTTTCTAAAACTGTGGTATAGTGCACTCTCTGCAATTTGCCATGGATTTCTCGATTCTGAAAAAAACATCCTTTTGCACCATTTCCTGATTATTAGAAGTGATTTCCAACTCTCATCACAGTGTTTGTTACATCATATTTTAATTTCATACCCGAGGGAACTCTTAGGGGTTCTAAGCCTGAGCTCTGCTGCTATTAACTGCACCTTGTAAGGCATTTCCACACTTTGCATGAACATATTTGTACACTCTGTCCTCCCATACCAAAGTAATTTTATCCCATTTCAGATTCATGAATTAAGACTGTTTCCGACTGTGTGCTGTAAGATTCTAACAGCTCTTAAGTGTTGATTTTCGCTCATTGTCAAGCACCTCTCTAACCTCTTTCCCCATGTTCCCAAGTCATTTTCACTTATTTGCACACCATTTGGTATAAATGACTACTTCTTTTCAAGGTGTTCACAGTTGTTTTCAACATGGTTCGAGGCACAGAGTGTGCTTCTTGTTGTATGTCAGGCATTAACGTGGTTTCATTAAACACCTTTCTACACGCTTACCTTGCAATGAGAAGGAAGTGATTTACACTTGTCTTCTTTTTCAGTGTCCTTTTGCTTGTGAGAGCACCCTCGGTGGTTTCTCAAACAGCACAAGAGCGCTTACAGTTGTATTTCAGGGTTTTTTTCCGCAGATTACAAAAGCCTTGCTGTACTCTTTCCTTACACTGAGAAATCATTTCCATGAGTTACCTCATAGTTTGTTCAATGCACTGCTGCCTTTCAGTGATTTCCTCTAGGGTGGCTACGACTGTGCTGCAGTGTGCTTTGTGTACTTCACCTGGGATTTTCTCACATTGTACACTCTCCTTTCTTGAAGTTGTCCCTGATAGTTACTAGGGATTCCCAACTCTTTATTACCATTGAGAATTGCTTTCATGTTAGTCTACCGGGGTTCATAACACTGTGCTACAGTGCGGCTCCTGTGCTATGTAAGGCATTTCTGCTGAATGAATAAACACATCCCTACATCTTTCCTCGTGTACCAAAATCACCTTCAATCATTTTCCAACTATGTGGTATGAGTGACTGCTTCTTTTCAAGCATTTTCTAGTGATTTCCGACACTGTGCTGAGGTGTGCTCACTGCTCTACTGCAGGGATTTACCCAAATTGAACAGACACCTTTCCACACTATGCGCAAAGTGAGCTGTGATGTACACTTGGTTTCCAATGTTTTCCTTCTTCTTTTCCAATTTAGACACCTTTTATATCTTCTTCTTGTCTAATCACAATGGCTAATACTTCCAGTACTATGTTGAACAGGAGTGGTGAGAGTGGGCAACACTGTCTTGTTCCTGTTCTAATGTGAAATGGTTTTAATTTTTGCCCATTGAGTATGATGTTGGCTGTGGGTCTGTCATAAATAGCTTTTATTATGTTGAGGTAAGATCCTTCTATTCCTACCTTGCTGAGAGTTTTTATCAAGAACAGGTGCTAGATTTTGTCAAATGCTTTTTCTGCATCAATTGATATGATTAAGTGATTTTTATCTCTAAATTTGTTTATGTAATGTATCGCATTTATTAATTTGCAGATATTGTACCATCTTTGCATCCCTGGGATAAATCCTACTTGGTTGTGGTGTATGATCTTTCTGATGTACTGTTGGATCTGATTTGCTAGGATTTTGTTGAGGATTTTGGCATCTATGTTCATGAGGGATATTGGCCTATAATTCTCTTTCATTGTGTCATCTTTAGTTTTGATATTAGGGTAATGCTGGCTTGATAGAATGAATCTGGAAGTGTTCCTTCCTCTTGAATTTTTTTGAACTCTCTGAGGAGGGTAGGTTTTAGATCTTCTTAAATGTTTGGTAAAACTCCCCTGTGAAGCCATCTGGCCCTGGGCTTTTTTTTGCTGGGAGCTTTTTTATTACTGCTTCAATTCTTCCATAGTGATTGGCCTATTAAGATTTTTAGATTCTTTTTGATTGAGTTTTGGAATGTTGTACTTTTCCAGGAATATGTCCATTTCCTCAAGATTGCCCAGTTTGTTGGAGTAGAGCTGTTCATAGTATTCTTTTACAATCCTCTGTATTTCTGTATGGTCTTTTGTTATTTCTTCTTTTTCATTTCTGATTTTGTTTATTAAGGTCCTCTCTCTTTGCTTCTTGGTGAGCCTGGCTAGAGGTTCATCAATCTTGTTTATCCTTTCAAAGAATCAGCACTTGGTTTCATTGATCTTTTGTATTGTCTTCTTGGTCTCCATGTCATTTATCTCTGCTCTGATTTTTATAATTTCCTTCCTTCTGCTTACATGGGCTTTTCCTGTTGCTCTCTTTCTAAATCTTTGAGTTGCAGGGTTAGGTAATTTATTATCATTGTTTCTTGTTTTCTACAGTAGGTTTGTAGAGCTATGAACTTCCCTTTCAAGACTGCTTTCACTGTGTCCAATAGATTTTGGATTTTTGTGTTTTTATTGTCGTTTGTTTCAATGATGTTTTTTATTTCTTCTTTGATATCTGTGGTAACCCAATCATTGTTTAATAGCATGCTGTTTAGTATCCATGTATTTGATATTTTGGATTGTTTTATTGTGGTTGATTTCCTGTTTTATGCCTTTGGGATCTGAGCAGATGCTTGATATGATTTTCATCTTCTTGAATTTGAAGAGACTTGTGCCCCAATATATGTTCTGTCTTTGAAAATGACCTATGTGCACTTGAAAAGAATGTATATTCTGTGGCATTTGGGTGAAGTGTTCTGAAGATATCTATTAAGTCCACCTGCTCTAGTGAGTCATTTAGGATTGATGCTTCTTTGCTGATTTTTTGTTTAGAGGATTTGTCCAATGGCGAGAGAGGAGTTATAAGTACCCCACTAGGATTGTATTGTTGTCAATCTCTCCCTAGATGTCTTCCAGAAGTTGTTTTTTTGTTTTTTTTTTTTTAATGTATTTGGGTGCTCCTATATTGGGTGCATATGTGTTTATGAGAGTTATTTCTTCTTGTTGAATGGATCCCTTTAGTATAATGAAGTGGCCTTCCTTATCTCTTTTTATGTCTTTCACTTTGAGATCTAATTTGTCAGATATAAGTATTGTTACCCCAGCTTTTTTTTTCATTTCCATTCACCTCAAAAACCTTTTTCCATCCCTTCACAATCAGTCTGTTGGCATCTTTTTTTCTGAAGTGGGTTTCCTGTTGACAGCAGATATGTGGTTCATGTATTCTTATTCACTCAGTTACCCTATGTCTTCTGATTGGAGCATTTAATCCATTTACATTTAAAGTTATAATTGATAAATACTTGTTTGTTGCCATTTTTATTCTTTATCCCTGAGTTTCTTCTTTGCTACCTATTTTTACTTTTTACAGTAGGCCCTTTAACATTTCTTCCATTGCTGGTTTGGTAGTAACAAACTCCCTTAGTTCTTTCTTCTCCTTGAAGCTCCTAATTTCACCCTCAATTTTGATTGATAGCCTTGTTGGATACAGTATTCTTGGATTCATTCATTTCCTTTCCATGACTTAGTATATTTCATTCCATTCCCTTCTTGCCTGCTATGTTTCTGTTGAAAAATCAATCGCTACTCTGATTGGGGAGCCTTTGTAGGTAACTTTCTGTTTCTCTCTGGCCGCTTTTTAGAATCTTTCTTTGTCATTGGTGCTTGCCAATTTAATTATAATGTGCCTTGGCATTGGTCTTTTGGGGTTCTTTTTGTTTGCAACTCTGTAAGCTTTGGTCTTTTGGGGTTCTTTTTGTTTGGAACTCTGTAAGCTTTTTGTATTTGTGTGGAGTTACCCTTTCTTATATCTGGAAAGTTCTCTGTCATTATTTCTTCCAATAAGCTTTCTATTCCTTGCTCAGTTTCCACTCCTTCTGGCACCCGTATTACACGGATATTGTTCGTTTTTGTGTTGTCCCAAAATTCTCTTAGGCTCTCCTCCTGCTTTTATTTTTTTTTTCTGGAAGCTCCTCTGTTTGGGTATTTTTTTTTCTATCCTGTCTTCTAGGTCACTGATGCGATCCTCTGTTTCATCTAGTCAACTGTTAATGCTTTCTATTGAGTTATTCATGACAGTGATGTCACTTTTCATTTCTTCTTGGTTCTTCAACATTTCCTCTTGGTTTTTGCACATATTGTTGAATTTGTCTTCCATTCTTCTCAACCACTCTATGACCATTTCTCTGAATTCCTTCCCTGACAAGTTAGTTGCCTCCATTTCATTTACTTCCTTTTCTGGCGATGTCTGTTTCTCTTTCATATGTGGGCTGTTTCTTTTTCTCCCAATGCTCTCTCCTCTCTGGGTGTCTGTTTAAGTGGTTGTCTCTCTCCTGCGTTGACTTAAATGCAGAAAATACCACATAACAAGACACACTGCACAAAATACTGAACGCAGATATATTCATGATACTAATAACACCAAATAAAGGTAGCCACCAGAGAAAAGAGAATTAGGGGAGAGAGGAGTAGTAAAAGAAAAACGGGTGAAGGATAAAAAAAAAGAGAGAGTGCAAGAACGAAATTGGGAGAGGGACGAAGAAAAAAGGATGAGAGAGCTAGGGAAGAGAGAGAAATAAAAGGTGTGAAGAAACTATATAGGGTTGGGATTCCCATAGAGTAGCCACTAATTTCAATGAATGTGAACAACAGATACCTAGAGATAAATGCCAAACATAAACAATCACTAATTTCAAGCGAGGAGAGGGAAAACAGCAGCAACAAAATAACCAAAGGATAAAAAAATAAAAAATTGAAAAAATGAAAATAAAACAGTATAATCAATAATCAAGCTAACAACGGCTTAGTGACGAGAGAGAGAGAGAGAGAGAGAGAGAAAGAGAGAGAGAGAG
>PVJC01048556.1:0-12483 GCA_004026665.1 Murina feae | reverse complement strand
TTTGAGGACACATAACTTTGGCACATGATGATGCCTTCCTAAATGAAAGAAGCACAATGAGGGTAGAGAGAAACTTCTGAGGTTGAATTGTCCCAGCTGGGTGACAATGGTTTTTAGTAGAGGAAGGTATTTAAGTGGTTTTCTTAAAGTTTCTGGTCCTAACTAGAAGAACAGAGCACAGACAGCACAAGAAGGAAGTAGGAAAATCTGGACATTGATATATAATTTGCCTTTATCAGACTGGGTCTCAGAAAAAACACTGGGCAAAGCAGTCACCTTGGGTGGTGATAGACATGATACACCCCACTGGGACCTGGGTGCTGACTGATATCTCCACACACTCTAGTCTATCCTTAGTAGACCCTGTTCTCTTTTTAAATAATAATATTTTTAAAATTTGAAAATGTTTTCCTTTTTAATGCACTAGTTTTAAAATGTTTAAATGGTATAGACATTTATAAAATAAACTAGAGGCCCGGTGCACAAAAATTTGTGCACTCGAGGCAGGGGGATCTCTCAGCTCAGCCTGTGCCCTCTCACACTCTGGGATCCTTCAGGGGATGTCCACCTGCTGGCTTAGGCCTGCTCCCTGCTCCCCGGGGGATCGGGCTTAAGCTGGCAGTCAGACATCCCTCTGGCAGCCTGAGAGCCTTCGGGGGATGTCCACTTGCCAGTGGGGAGCAGGCCTAAGCTGCAGTTGGACATCCTTAGCACTGCTGAGGCAGGAGAGGCTCCTGCCACCACCACTGTGCTGGCAGCTGGCATCCTGGTTTGTGGCTGAGTAGAGCTCCCCCTGTATGAGTGCACTGACCAGCAGGGGGCAGCTCCTGCATTGAGAATCTGCCCCCTGGTGGTCAGTGTGTGTCATAGTGACCAGTCATTCCAGTCATTCTGCTGTTAGGGTCTATTTGCATATTACTCTTTTCTTATATAGGATAGAGGCCTGATGCACGGGTGGAGGCCAGCTGGTTTGCCCTGAAGGGTGTCCTGGATCATAGTGGGGGTCCCGCTTGGGTGCCTGGCCAGCCTGGGTGAGGGGCTGAGGGCTGTTTTCAGACTGGCCACAGCCCCTTCAGGGTGGGGGTCCTCACTGGGGTGCCTGGCCAGCCTGGGTGAGGGTCTGATGGCTGTTTGAAGGCTGGCTCCCAGCACTTCCTTGAGCAGAGGCCACAGCCAGCTGGAAGCAGGTATCTGGGATTTATTTATCTTCTATAATTGAAACTTTGTAGCCTTGAGCAGAGGCCAGGGCAGGCGATAAGCTTGCCTTCCTCCATCACTGGAGGCAACACAAGCCTCCTGCTCACTCCAGCTCCGTGGCTGCCACTATCTTAGTTGGGTTAATTTGCATACTCAATGCTTATTGGCTTGTGGGCATGGCTTGTGGGTGTTGTGGAGTGGCAGAGTGACAGAGTGATGTTTAATTTGCATGTTTCTCTTTTATTAGATAAGTAAATAAATACCATTTTATCTTTCCTGTAGAAACCCACTTTCCTCTCCAGAGGTGACCTCTGAGAACACATTCACACACTTGTGTATGTAATGGATTTACATGCATGTAATATACATGTAAGTGTAAACAGGTCATTTTAATCATACTATGATATCCATCTATCACTCCATTTTCCTTTTCTATTTAATAATATGCATTGGAAATAGTCAAATAATAAAATATACAACTCTTCGTTATTCACTTTAATCTTTTCATAGTATTCTATTATGATAATGTATCATAATTTAACTACTACGCTATTGATAGACATTTAATTTGATTCCAATTTTTCTGCTTAATAAACAGTAGGTGATGAACATTTGCTCTGCCTTTATGCATGCCTGCAAATATTTCTCTAGATTAGAATCCTAGAAGTAGAATTTTGAGGTCAAGGAGTAAATGCATTTTAAATTTTCATAAATACTGTCAAATTGCCCTCCAGAAAGTCTATTTCAATTTATATTCTCATCAATAGTGTATAAGAGTCAGATCTTTTTCTTATTTTAACATTTTCTCTTTATTCCCTTTTCCCAAAGGCTCATATTTTTGCTTCGCAGTTATCTTGAATCATGAATTTGGATGGTGGTGGTATGTGTGTGTTTGAAAAATGGTTGGAAGGGCAGAGTAGGAAGATTTTAAACAATTTTTCAAATTCTTTTCTTTTTTTTTTTTTTGCCTTGCATTATTTGTTAGTGATAATGTTTCTCATCATCTTTGTTAAAAACTATATTATTCACCATTGCCTCAGTACAAAATCTTTTGCTATTTTGGGGGGTGGGATTGTTATGTCCTTAATTCAAAATATATTAATTTTTTTATCTCTTCAAGAGAATTATGTGTGTTTTTTTCATATAGAGTATATGATTATCACCATACTGTTGAAGAGAGTATTCTTTGTCCATGTCAGAAAGTCAAATCGTTGATGCATACATTCAGAGAGTTCCAGTCAAGCTAAACCTATTTTGATGTCTAATAGATAGGGGAAAGTCCTTGGAAATCTTTACTGATATACAGAAATCCCATAGTAACGGTTTCTATCCTGTTCCAAACATGAGGATTGAATTGAAATTTTACTAAACTGACGTTTAATTGCAAAATATTCATTGTTCAACTTTATTAGCCACAGACTTCCCAGCTTCTAAAGTGGGATTTCTCCCTTCCTCAAAACTATCCCAATGTTTCCCCAACCATTTTACTCTTCCTAGCTGGGTGGCTTAAGGATTGTCTGTCAAGACTAGATTTGATGAGGAACAACAGTGGGTTAACCTGAATTTCAAGTTCTGCACTGCTCCCTTGATCATGTATAACTGAGACTTAAAAAGAGAGTGAGATCTTATTCTTTGAACTTTATTTACTCAGCCAAGTAGTTTCATGCTGGTTTGGAAAACCAAGGGAAAGTATATCTTCCCAATGTATAATGATGATCAGAGCCCCCACTAACAGCTTTTCTGTTAAGCCATGTGTGTCTTTCCTTACCCTTTCCTTTGCCCGTGCCCCATGGATTTTTCAGAGCCTGACACTACAGATGGTTTGGAGATTATGTCTAACCACCGGCTGATCTATCCAGGCTGTTCCTACTTTTTAAATGGTTAACTGAGACCGGTGTAAGCGTCTCGTTCATCAGTCTTTTCTTGGTGAAGGGTAATTTTTCCTCTATTTTCAAAATAGGCTCTATTCATTTGGTTGTCAAGTAATCCTCCCTAACTATGGGCAAATGGGTTATTTATTGTCAAGCTAACTTTCTCTTTGCCCAGGAAGTCACTGGGAAGGTAGATTGGAAGCTGAGTCGCATCATCCATGGGATCATTAGAGGCAGCGTAGTATTTTGTGCCTGTCAGCCTTTAGGCTGCTAGCATGGTAGAGGGGTCATCATTCGGGGAAAACATAATGATCCCAGAATGTTGGCTGACAGGGTCTTGATCTGTGCTTTTATTATGTTCAATTTATCAGTCTCTCTGGAAAGAATTGACCATGGGACTCTTTTAAAACATTTGAAATCTTGGGATAAAAGCTCAGAGACAGGCTTTTCCTACTGCCATTAATTTCATAATCAATGATGTCAATTTGTCACTATTAATAATGTTTTCACAACCACTTTCCCCAGGCTTCCCTGGACTTAAAAGCTGCTAGATAAATTCTTCCTGCTCGCCTCCATTTTTTTCTTTTCTGATCCTAGTTTCTCTCATTCTGCTGACTATGCTCAAAATTTACTTTTTTCCCTGGCCATCAAACTTTTTTTCTTTTAAATGTTCTTGCTAGACATCACAGTATAGTTTACAATCCCCAGTTTAAAATGAAATTTCTGAAAGCTGACAACCTGAATTATGAATATCTGCTTTTAACTTATACTTTACCCATGTGGTTAAGTGTTAGCTTTTTGGATTTTCTCACAAAAGTGATATCTAATTGAGAAATTCTTTTTTTACACTACCCCAAGTATCTCCAATCCTGTATGTATGATCTCTCTTGTACCTTATTAAAACAAGCTAAGAAATAAACACCTTTTAAAACTATTTTTGTATCTGAATAAAATATCATTTGTTAAAACTTTTGAACTTTAAAGATGGCTGAATATGATTCGTATTTGATGCTGGTTAATTGTAGTCTGGCATCATGATGCCTGGGTTGGAATACTGCATCTGCTTTGTAACTTTGGGCAAAATGACTTCATCACTTTGGGCTTTGGTTTCCTTCTGCATAAACGGTACTATTGATACTCATCTTCTAGAGTTATATTAAGAATTAAGTAACAGTTGGCAGATTAATTAGCATAGTGCCCAACAAATAAGAGCTTGACATAGGTTACCTATAATAATGATAGATAATACGAGGATAATAATAATGATGTATAAAATACTATTATGCGGGTACTATTGTGTGTATATATCCATATATACTGTAAGTTCCTTTGACTATGACTAGATCTACCCCGAGATATAAACAGGAGTTGGCTTTCAGATCATAAAGAGCCAGAAAGCCTTAGTGAATTGCAAACAGCCTCATTAGGACAAGGTATAGATGAGAGAGAGCTGAGAAGGCATTTTGGAAGGAGAAAATGGGAATACCAAAGCTAGGTGAGGAAACGAGAGGAACATGGCTATTCGGAGTAAGAGTGGGAAAATAGAGAAACTAAGGCAGAAGGGTGTCTGGAATCAAGAATAGAGGAAAAAGAATAGATAAAAAGAATCCAGTATCTAAACAGAGACATAGGGAAATAGGAATGGTTTTCTTCGTCAGATAAAGAGATGAACTCAAATGTAGGCAGGACCCAGGGAAGGCTTTGGGCTATTCTTGCCTGTGCAAGACTTGCTTGGAGCGAGAACCAACATTTCATTTTGCCAACTTCCCCCCAAAATAATAGCAAATTGCATTCGTTAGAGTTAAATATTTTACTGAAAATGTTGTAGAAGAGATCAAGGAGGCTTTACACACCCAGCATACAGCCTTAATTCCAAAATGTTCCTCCTCAGTCTGTTTTCCTTTCAAAGCCACATCTCAGCTTTGACCTCTTTGACCCTCCGTTTTATACACATGGTCTCTGAGAGTCTTCATCTCTGGTGGTACGTCTTGCATGCCTCCCTTTTCCTTATATAGAATAATTTAATTTCATCAGCTCATTTTGTCTTGCAGCCTCTGCTCATCAATTAATAAAGCAAGCAACCAGCAAAGAACATATTCCCTGGGATCTCCCCTTCTTGTCAGGTAAAAGGAAACATATCAAATGATGTCTATTAATGACAAATGATATTTTTTCCTGCCAGAGTTATATTAATCTGTGCTAGCATTTTGCTTTAACTAGGTGGCTTTTGCATATCACTCCAAGTTACAAGAGATGACAATTCCCAAGTGGGAAGGGCCCCAGGCCTACAGATCAGTAGCAGCAAGTGACAGAGAAAATGAGCAGTTCAAAAGTTTTGCAACACCCAAATCAGTGAATTACATACTCTGACCGTGGTCCCAGATTTTACTTGGAATATCAATAACTACCTTCATCAACATACCCATTAATGGCTAAGGGAAGCTGTGGATGAAGTAACATAAATCTATTTCTATTATTGACTATGTAAGGAAACCGTGATTTATTGAAAGTAGATCAGTTGCATCAGGTTTATATATGGATGAGACATATATTGCACAACCCAGCCTTCAAGCACAGGTCCTTTTGCTTTCTTTTCGGTGTGCGTGGAGTTTGTCTGTCAAAATTGTGGTGTTAAGTAGTGACATTTTATGAAATATTAAGTGTGATTTAATCTCCCAGTAATGTTCTTAATCCCTTTCCCAAATCACACACTTGCATAAGTACACCACCGAATTACAAATGGTATTCTGGCTAAGCAAAAATTTTTTTAAGAGAAGTTCTTTCCTTCCATATTTTTAACTTAAAAAAAAATTAAATATTTTTAAAGAAATTCTAGAGCCACCACTGCTAATATCTATGTCTCCTTTCCTATTTCTTTAATCCTTTGAAGTAGCTTCTGATGACCTCGAATCACTTCATCTCTGCTGTCAACACCTTATTTAGAAATAACCTTAGCTTCACGAGGTCTCCTAACTAATCTTCCTAACTAACTAACTAACTAACTAACATCTTCTCTAGCCCTTTTACATTGTTTTCCATATACAACCAGTTCCTTTAAAAAGCCAGTCTTATCATGCCTTCCCCCAACCCTCCACTCCTACTCCTCTTTGTCAAAATGCTTTCTTTGCCTTCCTGTGCTTCTTAAAATACAGACAAAATCTGTAGCATAGCCTTCAGTGCCTGAGATGGTGTGGCCCCTGACTTCCTCCTTAACCTCATCTTGTTCCATCTTTCTATCCCTCCTTTCATCCTCTGGACCTTCTTTCTTCCGCAAACATCCCATAGTCTCATCGATTACAAGGCTTTGCATATGCTGTCCTCTCACACTCAAATGCTTTTCCTTGCACCACTCACAATATTTGGTTTCACCATCTCCGTGTCTTTCTTTAAATTTCAGTTGAGCCATCACTTCCTCAGGAGCAACAGTTCCTTGATGTCTTTCATGATGTTCCTTCATCCTATTATTTATTTTAATAAAGCAAGCAACCATGCTACCGGCCTTTGAAGCAGTGACCACATGTGTAATGTTACATTTTTTATCATTTATTTAAAGTTTTTCTCTGGATAGTGTCCCTGGCAGATCTGTCTCTTGCTTCAACCGTGTTTGGACAGAACAGACCCAGGGACACCCATTCTTGCAGCCTCTGACCACTCTCCTGCGTCCTATCCAGTCGCCACCTTCGGAACCACCTCCGAGACCGGCCAACACACCTGTTTGTTTTCTACCTTAACTCCTTGTTGCCGAACAACCACGAGCTCCCAAATTCCCCAGCATTAGTCCACCGAGGTGGAGGTCAACCCCTCGGCCAGCCTGCATCTGCGGGCTCCCACACCTACCTCTCTCTGGGCTTCTATTGCCGCCGTGACGACATGGCTCTGGAGGACGGGGGCCTCTTCTTCCTCGAGTTGGTGGAGAAGAAGCGCCAGGGCCCTGAGCGTCTCTTAAAGTTGCAAAAACAGTGCAGTGGCGTCTTCCAGGACATGCAGGAGCCTTCCCAGGATGAGTGGGCAAAACTCAGGGCGCCATGGAAGCCACCCTGGCTTTGGAGAGGAACCTGAACCTGGCTCTCGTGGAGCTGCAGGACCTGGGTTCTACTGGTGCAGACCCTCAGCTCTGTGACTTCCTGGAGAACCGCTTCCGGGGAGAGGAGGTGGGACTCATCAAGAAGATGGGCGGCACCTGGCTCGCCTCTGCAAGGCTGGCCCCCAGGCTGGGCCGGGTGTGTATCTCTTTGAAAGGCTCAGCTTCTAGAGTGACTAGGAGCCTTTGGAGCCCAGGGGCCTTTGAGGGGCCCCTCTGCATCCCCCTGGTGTCTGGCTTTTGCCTGAGCCTCTTCCTGAAACTACTAGGCATTTTTTTTAACCACCCTGATGCCCTCTCCCATGCATGAGACCAGGTGGAAACAAGAAAGCTTTTTGCAGCAAAAAAAGAAAGTCTCTCTCTAACAATGTGTGATCTCCACGAGTGCAGAACCAAAACACTTGTTTATCATTGTATTCTCAGTGGCTAGTAGAATGCCTGGCACAAAGTAAGTGTGTGATAAATAAAAGATTTGGTAATTGCACTAATGGAAAAGATGTACTTCATTTCAAAGTGTCTCCTACCCAAATGCCTTATAATAGGCATGCCAGCAGCATTTCTTGGCATGAAAACATCAGATTTTTCCCTTCTTTGCCATTATTCAATGCTGGTTTTTTGTTTTGTTTTGTTTATTTTTGCCTTTAGTGCTCTTCTCTTAACTTTTTATTAATTAAGTTCAGAGTTATCTTCCTGGAGGACTTTCCTGACTTCTCTAGACTGAGTAGTTAGCTTCCCTCTGTATTCCAGAAATACCAATTGAAATACCAAATAACTATTTCTATTGCACCAAATATATTTCTGGTTAAAAATCTTGGTTCATCTTGACTCTTTTTTTTAAATAGTCCACATAAAATTCATCAGCAAATCCTATAAGATCTTCAGAACATCTCCAGATTCCAAATATGACCATACGTTATTATTTCCAACCCTCTAATCCCTATTACCATAGAATCTGCCATCTTGCATATATGATTGTCAAAGCCCCCTCACTGACCTCTTGGGCTCAGTCATTACCCTGTTACCATCCATTCTCAACCCAGTAAATTAATAACCCAGCTATTAAAATCCTTTCAAAATTTAAGTTACATCAACATTATGGTCAAAATCTTCTGAAAACATGTATCTCACTCAGAACAAATCCCAATCCTTTACTGATGTAGCAGCCTATAATATGGCCCCAATGATTACCTCCTGGTATATATGTCCTTATGTAGTTTCCTCCCACAGTGAATAGTATTGATCTATATAACCAATAGGACATTGTACAAATGACATTGTGTGACTTCTGAGAGCAGCTCATAAAAGACACATGGCTTCTGGGCTTCTGCTTTGTTCTCTCATAGATCATTCTCTCTCTCTCTCTCTCTCTCTCTCTCTCTCTCTCTCTCTCGCCCCCTCTCTCTCTCTCTCTCTCTCTCTCTCTCTGGGAAGGACAGCTGTCTTGTGAGGATACTCAAGCACCCCTGTGGAGAGGTCCATATAGTGAGGAACTGGGCCTCTAACAACAGCCTCTAACAATGTTGCCAGGCAGGTGAGTGAGCCAACCTGGGAATGGATCCTCCAGTCGCAGTTGATGCTTTGGATGGCTGTAGTCCCCCTCAGACATCTGACTGCAGCTTCTTGAGAGAACACCTACCTAAAAAACTCTTGGATTTCTGACCCACAGAATCTCTGTGAGATAATACATATTTATTGAGTTAAGCTGCTAAACATTAGGATAATTTTTTTATGCAGCAATAGATAACTAATACATTTACCATCACCCAAAGGACCCCTTGCTATGAATCCATTCACTGGCTTCATCTCTTGCTAATCTCCCCTTTCGCTCAACCCACTTCAGCCACATCAGCCTTTTCTTCAAGCCAGGAATGCATCTGCCTAGAGTCATTGCCTTGGCTGGCTCCCTGCCTGTTTCAGGTCCTTATGCAAATGTGACCCTTCCATTGCTTTCCTTGGCCCTCTCAAAGCTCTGTGCCCACTTTTCTGTTTTGTTTAACTCTACCGCATTTGTCAACATTCGGCATATGGTGTCTTTTACTTTTTTGTTGTTTCTCTCTCTCTCTCCGTGATAATGTAAAGTCTGTGAGGGCAGAGGCTTTTGTTGGTGTTGCTTGGTGTGTTTGTTTGATTTTGTTGTTGTTCACTGCTATTTCCTTAGCACTTAAACCAGTCACTGGCAAATGCTAAGTGGTCAATAAATACTTATTAAATGAATTAACTCTTCTTAATTGTCATTGTTTGTTAATTAAGTCTTCTGAGTTTTCACTGTTTGCCTATTTTCTCCCACTTGATTGTAAATGCCTTAAGTCAGGCACTATATTTTATTTGTCTTTACATTTCTGTCATCTGTATGGTGATATATGGAATAACAGACCCATTTACTAAAGTAGAAAAAGGGATCTGAGTTATTTCTGGAGATTATACCACAGAGAGTATTTTAAGAAGTTAAATATGAGCTTTAAAGTGTATGAACTTAAAAATACTTTGAATGAGTCAGTGATCTTGAGTTTGTGAAATTAATAAAGATTGCTTAAAATTAAATAGCATAATAATTTGAATTTTAAAGCATCAAGAACAATTCTTGGTGCAGTTTAAAAACTAATTGCATTTGAACTGAATGACACATTAGACATAAAAATTAATTTCATTGTATTTTAATCAACCTTGGAATTTTTTCCTCACTGAGCAGTTTGTATCTACCAATTTGAAAATGAGAACTGCTTTTGAAAGTTGGTAAATTATAACTTATTAGAAAATATACTTTTTTACAAATATTTTCAACTAATTTTTAAATTTCCCTCATACTTTTATTTTTGTGTTTAAATAATTTCATAGAAGTTTAATTACATATGTTCAATGTTTCTTATTTGATTTATAGTAATTGATAATTATACATTTTACAGGGGAAAGATAAATCAGTAAGGAATTGGTTCTACCAATCAGTTGTCACTTTGTAAAGGAAACTTGTAAAAGATAAGAACTCTGTTGTTTCCTTGAGGAAAGCTATAACAGGGAACAAATCCTGGTAAACTAGAGCAGTCAGTTGACTTATTCAAAGTCAAATATGTTGTTAGAGGCAGAAACATGGCCAACAATCGGCTGTCTAAACTCCTGGTTAATTGTTCTGCTCACTATCTTATTCTACTTCCTAAAGTGTTAGGGGGTGTTTTATAACAGGGATATCTCTCCTCTGGGAGTTGAGCACTTCATTATGTAAAAAAAGCACATTACTAAGCAAGTTATTGGGGGAAGGAGAGAGTAATATGCAAAGGAAAACATTATGGATAAACTTGAGTTAAATTTTGCAATGTTAAAATACAAAATTTACTAATTGCTGTCACTAATATTCAAAGACAACTTGGGGCTAAAAGTACAAGATGGAGCCCTTATCTAGTTTGACTCAGTGGATAGAGCGTCGGCTACAGACTGAAGGGTCCCAGGTTTGAATCCAGTCAAGGACACATGCCTGGGTTGTGGACTCAGTTCTGAGTAGGGGGCATGCAGAAGGCAGCTGAGCAATGATTTTTCTCTCATCATTGATGTTTCTATTCTCTCTCCCTCTCCCCTCCTCACTGATAAAAAAAAAAAAGTAAAAGAAGAAGTAGAAGATGGAGGAAGGTCAATGGTATAGTGTCTTATCTAACCCAAGAGATGTAGGTTGCCCTGGTCGATGCCCAGGAGATGCTGGGGAGGATGGTGAAAAGTGTGTAGTAATATCTAAAATTTTGTATTATTATTATTATATTATAAAAGACATTCCTTATGAAAATTCACAGAAACTTGTACAGGAGGCAATGGGAATCAATATGCTATTTTTTAAGGAAGCAGAATCGTTGGGTATTTACTGAGTTTACTCCCTCCAGCTTTTGGGGTCAGAGTGTTCCAATACTTTCACTGTTAGAGTATGAAGTTAGCTTTGGATTGTTATATATGGCCTTTATTTTGTTGAGATATGTTACTTCTACAGCCAATTTATTGAGAGTTTTTATCTTGAAAGGATGCTGAATTTTGTAAGATGTTTTTCCTACATCTGAAGCAATGTGATTTTTGTCTTCTATTATCTTAATGTGGTATATAGTAGTTACTGGTTTGTGAATGTAGAATCATTCTTGCATTTCAGGGATATACACTGAGTGGCCAGATTATTATGACCACCTGAGGTTTGTAGGCAAATTAGCCATACACTGCATCATATGGGATATAGAAGCCAAATGCCTGTTCGAACACCTTTGCTGTCTGCAGTTACGAAGATAAAACATCTCCAGTTGGCACAGGAACACAGGATTGGACAGTCGAGCATTGGAAAAAAAGTCATGTGGTCTGATGAATCACGTTTCCAGTTGCATCATGCAGATGGCAGACTGAGAATGTGGCAGAAACAGCATGAAAGCATGTACCCCACATGCATGAGTACAACCCTTCAAACTGGTGGGGGCAGTGTTATGGTTTGGGGCATGTTTTCTGGCATGATTTGGGCCCTTTAATTTGTGTGGAACATCTGAATAGCATAACATACCTAAGTATCATTGCTGATCAAGTTCATCCTATCATGTTGTTGGCATATCCCAATGGAGATGGCTTCTTCCAACAAGACAATGCACCATGCTACAGTGCTCATATTGTGCAGGAGTGGTTTCAAGAACATGAAGGAGATTTTACCTTGCTTAGGTGGCCCCCACAATCACCAGATCTCAATCCAATTGAGCATTTGTGGGACAAAGTTAAAAGAGCCATCAGGCAGCTGGTTCCACAACCATCAAATCTCACAGAACTGGACAGTGCTATTCATCAGGCATGGTGTCAGATTCTTCATATCACCTTCCAACATCTTGTGGAGTCAATGCCAAGAAGAATTGCCGCAGTATTGAATGCACAAGGTGACCCAACAAAGTACTGATGGGGTGGTCATAATCATCTGGCCACTCGGTGTATATACATATACTAGGGGCCCGGTGCACAAAAATTTGTGCACTCGGGGTAGAGGGAGTCCCTCAGCCCGGCCTGTGCCCTCTCACAGTCTGGGACCCCTCAGTGGATGTCCTATGATGGCCCCAGTCTGCCAGGCGCCTTTTGTGTGTGTGTGTGTGTGTCCTCCTGTGTGTGTCTACCTGCAGGGGACCTGCCACCAGGCACAATGTGGAGGCTTGGAGCAGGCACCCCCTCTATGTTGATCTCTCAGACTCTTGCCCTCCCCTGCATGTTGTTCTCTTTTTTGAGCTGTGACCAGGGCTGGGTGCTGCCTGCCTCCCAAGCTTGCCTACTGCCCATCTTCCTCCAGCCACCAGAAAGCAGGGAAAACCCCGCCTCGTGGTCAGGCCAGCCTTTTCCTGCTCC
>PVJC01048555.1:0-12486 GCA_004026665.1 Murina feae | reverse complement strand
AAGCCTCCACAGTGTGCCTGGTGGCAGATCCCCAGCAGGTAGACACACACAAGAGGACTGCTCCGAGCCTCAGATGCAGCTGGGGGCAGGTCCCCAGTGGCCACACACACACACACACACAGACACACAAAAGGCGCCTGGCAGACTGGAGCCATCATAGGACATCCACTGAGGGGTCCCAGACTGTGAGAGGGCACAGGCCAGGCAGAGGGACTCCCTCCACCCCGAGTGCACAAATTTTTGTGCACCGGGCCCCTAGTAAGGTAATAAATTTGTATTGCTTTTACTATTGAATCTATGGCAATTTGTTATATCAGCAATAGGCAATCAATACAAGGGTCAATCTATTATGCATTTTTTAACTTAACATAATTACCATAGGACCCAGCAGTCACACTTCTGGGCATTTATTCCAGTTAAAATGTAATCTTATCCTATATAATAGAGTTAATATGCTAATGGTTGTTACACCCTCACGTCTTAGAGCCGCTATGTTGCTCTGGAGACTGAGTGAAAGCGAGGAGGTGCCTGGAGGAGGCAGGAACGTCCTGTGGTGGAGGGAGCAGGGGTAAGAGCCTGTAGAACCCCCCTCACCAGTCTTTCGCCACCCCCCACTCATACAGCCACCCGCTGCCCACCTACCAGGGGAAGGAGCACAGCATGCTCGCCACCAGGAAGCAGTGCTCAAAACTATGCAGCAAGCAGGAGGCTCCCATGCTCTCCTCCAGTGCCATGATGGGGTGGAAGTGGGGAGGTGCCCGGAGGAGGCAGGACCAGCCCAAGGCAACTCATGGGACCGAGGGTGGGGCTTGAAGCAGCCACAGAAGGCTGGAGGGGTCAAGGTGAGGCCAGGCAGACTCAAGCTCTGGGTGAAGAGGTTAGGGTGTCAAGACGGGCAGCAGGCAGGTGGGCAGGGCGAACGTGGGTGGGCAGGGTGAATGTAGGTGGGCAGGGCTGTGCAATTTCACACACTGAGTCACTAGTAACCACATAAAATCCTTTACACAATTATTCACAGCACCTTTATTTTAATAGCTCCAAACTGGAAACTTGCATATGGATTTGAATGACAGTGTGACAAGCTTGGAGAGAGACATCTATTAAACTAGTCCAATCAGCAAATTCTCTGAATATGAGTCAAAAGGTTTACAACAAATTGAGATGTATTTGTTTAACAAAATCTATAGAATTTGGCAAGAAGAGTGGGAGGCAGTTGCATTCAAATTATACCCCTTAACCATTCACCCTCAAGTGTTAACTCCCATCTTCTGCAGATCTCAGAGCTAAAAAAAAGGTATTGTAGGTGGTTTTGGTGGCTGGTGAAACTGGCAGATACCTTATACACTGATTCCCCATCCCTAGAAAAGATTCAAGAAAGCAGCTGCTGAAAATTCCCATACCTTATTCCCTCAGATTACTGTGTTGCTAAAGAGCTATTCTGATAGTCATAGAACCCGACTGAAGTCTCCTGCTATTTTCCAGGTTAGTGGTGCAAAAGAGCTAGTCCAGGTGCATTTGGCAGGGCTTCTACCTACAGGATAATCAAAACAAGCCTCAAAGACTGGCAACATCCTACTGCTGCAAGGGCCTATACTTTTAATTTGGAAGAGACTGTTGTCAGCAACAACAGAACTATCAGCTAGTAAACAGAAAATTAACAATTTGCTATGATACCAAGAGCCAGAATTTTATTGAAGAGTTCACAGAAAGAAAAAAAGAGCCCTGCTAAAACCACAGTCATCCGCAGTGGTCCAGTATGCTGGACATATACCTAAAGGATACACTGCCTGAAGAGTGATTGGAGAGAAAAATATTGAGCCTTGAGTCCCTGCCTGAATACAAAGCAAATTCCTAAACCCCCTGAATTGTGAAAGCAGTCTTTAAGTCACAAACAGGCTAACTGGTAAACAGTAAAACCATCAGTGGTTTGAGGTGCTTAAATAAAACTTCTGACCAACCTGGCAATCATTAAGTAATGCTGACACAAAGGGCATCCTCAAGGAATCTAGGCTTAAATATGAAAATAGAAGAAGTACCTAGGCAGGGACAGCTGAGATGGGGGCTGGGGAAATAGAAATTACAAAGTCAGTCCAGAAAAGCCACTAAACAAATAAATGAGTAAACAAGCAACAACAATAAAAAGCACCCTCCCTGAGGGGGTAGAAACCCAAGTTGCTATATTACTTAAAATGTACAGATTACAACAACAAAAAAACACACTATAAAACCTGAAAAGAAACAGGAAAAAAACAAATAGATTCTTTTGTTCCATTCAAAGGGGAAAGGGGACTAGAGACTGTCTTACAGTGAACTCAGATGATGGACATAGCACAGAAAATCTTAAAAGTAAATATTCTAAATATATTGAGAAAACTACAGGAAACCATTTTGAAGGACTTCAAAGGAGGTATGGTAACCTCACTTAAGAGAGAACAATAGTGAAGATACGGGTATTACTTTGTAAAATAGACCCAAAAATCAAAAAGGAATTCTGGAATTGAGAAGTACTATAGCTGATTAAAAAAATCACTAGGGTGGCTCAACAGTAGATCTGAGAAGGCAAAAGAAAGAATCAGTAGGAAGGAACCAAGATGGTGGCATAAGGTATATACCTGAATGTGCAGCCTCCCACAACCACATTAAAAAATATAACTATAGCCCTGGCTGGTTTGGCTCAGTGGATAAAGTGTCAGCCTGCGGACTCAGGGATCCCGGGTTCAATTCTGGTCAAGGGCATGTACCTTGGTTGCAGCCACATCCCCAGTAGGAGGTGTGCAGGAGGCAGCTGATCAATGTTTCTCTCTCATCGATGTTTCTAACTCTCTATCCCTCTCCCCTCCTCTCTGTAAAAAATCAATAAAATATATTTAAAAAAATACAACTATAAAACTAAACAGTCATCCTCCAGAACCAAGGGAGTGGAAGCTTTACAACTAGAAGGCAAGAGAAGGAGTGCATTGAGACTGATTAGAAGTTCTCAGTGCCAAAACAGAGAGGTATGGACACGTGCGAAATGGTGGTGGCATGGGCAAATGGTGGCGGTGGCTACACCTGGGTCCGCAGCTTGGAAGGGGATTACAAGCTCCGCGGTCACACTGAACTCATTGCGGGCTGTCTGGCAATGGGTTGGGAGATGAGAGTGGCGTCCTAGCAAAGCTGTTCACAGCGATCACTGATGCGGAGCTCTGAGACTTGGGTACTCAGGGCGCACAGACGCCAGGGCATGGAGATGTCAAAATGGGGAGAAGCCGTGGAGTCGGCTGAGGGGCAGCCATCAAGGGTTGCTCCACCCCGGTGATTCCCTGAGACTCAGCCCCACCCAATTTACAACCCTACCCAAGCTGTGTGCCTGTTTGCATGCAGCCTAACCTAACAGACTGCAGCTAGGACAGAGAACTCCAAAAGTTCCAAACCCCAAACAATGAGGAGAAAGGCCTGGAGGTCATTTCCTCCCAGTGATACCAACAGCAATCAAGACTTAACTACAACAAGACTGTGCACCCAGCCCTCAAAGGCGTACACCAAGAGTGTCCACCCCAGGTGATTAGGGAGGCAGAATCACTGGGCCCTATAGGAGACCTAGCACAGAAAGCCACTCTATCAATGCAGGGAAGCAGGCAAAATGCAGAGACAAAGAAACAAATCACAAATGACAGAAATGGAGGAAAGCAAACGACTGGATATAGAGTTCAGAACCACAGTTATAAGGTTTTTCAAGAATTTTCTAGAGACCCTCAAGAATATGAAAAAGGACCAGCTAGAAATTAAGCATACACTGACTGAAATAAAAGAATAATATACAGAGACACAACAGCAAATTAGAGGATCGCAAGAATCAAGTCAAGGCTATGAAATACAAAGAAGCAAAAAACACCCAACCAGAAAAGAAAAAAGAAAAAAGAATCCAAAAATATGAAGATAGTGTAAGGAGCTTCTGGGACAACTTCAAGTGTACCAACATCAGAATTATAGGGGTGCCAGAAGAAGAGAAAGAGCAAGATACTGAATGCCTATTTGAAGAAATAATGACAGAAAACTTCCCTTATCTGGTGAAAGAAGTGGACTTACACATCCAGAAAGCACAGAGAATCCCAAACAAAAGGAATCCAAAGAGGACCACACCAAGACACATCATAATTAAAATGCCAAGGGCAAAAGACAAAGAGAGAATCTTAAAAGCAGCAAGAGAAAAACAGTTAGTTACCCAGAAGGGAGTACCCATACGACTGTCAGCTCATTTCTCAACAGAAACCATGCAGGCCAGAAGGGAGTGGCAAGAAATAGTCAAAGTGATGAATAGCAAGAATTTACAACCAAGATTACTCTACTTAGCAAAGCTATCATGTAAAATTGATGGTCAGATAAAGAGCTTCACAGACAAGAAAAAGCGAAAGGAGTTCATCACCACCAAACCAGTATTATATGAAATGCTGAAGGGCTTTCTTTAAGAAGAGGAAGAAGAAGAAAAAGGTAAAAATAAAAATTATAAACAACAAAGTGACAACAAATACATACATATCAACCAGTGAATATAACAATTAAGTCAATAGAAATATCTGATGAACAGGATAAACTGGTGAATAGAATAGAAGTAAGGGCATAGAAAGGGAACGGACTGACAATTCTCAGGAGGAAGGAGGTGTGAGGGGTATGGGAAGAGACTGGACAAAAATCTTACATCTGTGGATGAAGACAGTGGTGGGGGTAAGGGCATGGGGTGTGGGGGTGGAAACAGGTGGAAGAGAGCTATGCGGGTTAAAAAAAGGAACATCTGTAATTATCTGAACAATAAAGATTGATTTTAAAAAAGAATCAGTAAACTTTAGGTCAATAAGATTATGTTATCTTAAGAACAGAGAGAAAAACAAATGAACTAAAATTAACATAGCCTCAGATAAATATAGGTCAGCATTGAGTGCACAAACATGCATGATGAGAATATCAGAAAGAAATGAGAAAGAAAAAATGTTCAAGAACTATACATAAAATAAAAAAAAAATACTTCCTAAATTTGATGAAAACTACAAATATAAGACATTCAATGAATTTTAAGATAAACAAAAAGATAGGAAAACCCAGACACATTGTACTTAAAATGTTCATAAAAAAAGACAAAGGGAGAATCTTTAAAACAGCAAGAGAAAAATGACTCATCACATAAAGAAACCCAACAAGATAAACATCTGAGTTCTGATCACAAATAAATAAGTCAGAAGGTATTGGGATGACATATTCAAAGTGCTGCAAGGAAAAAAAACCTCAACCAAGAAATCCTATATGTAGGAAAAGTATTTTTTTTAATGAAAGCAAAATAAAGACATACTCAGATAAATAAAAGCTGAAATAATTTTTTGTTATATACCTACCTTATAAGAAATACTAAAGGAAGATCTTCATAATGAAAGCAAGTGACATCCGATAGAACACTGAAGTCACAGTGGAAAAAGAAAAGAGCAACAGAAAAGGTAATTATGTAGGTAATTATAAAAGGCAATATAATTACATATTTCTTCTTTTAATTAATTTTAAAAGAAACAATATCTAGAAAATAGTATTGGTGGGTGTACAGCAGTTTAATATATTTGACAATAAAACACAAGGGAGGGGTAGAATAAAGATATATTAAATAAATGATACCAGATGGTAACTTGAATCCACAGGAAAAAATTATAAGAATCAAAACAGTTACATTAGAGGATATGTGTGTGGGAAGTACATGTCTGTGTATATATGTGTGAATATAGACACACTCAAACACACATACTCTATACAAAATATGTGTTCTTTTTTTAGCTTCTTAAAAGACATTAGATAATATAAAACAAAAATGGTGGGGGAAAAAGGGAAGGAACAGAGCTCTAAAAAAGTAAAATTTCTTTATCTCACAGGCATTAAGTTAGTACAAATGTGGAGTAGAGTCTGGTAAATTGAAATGTATGTTGTATGCCCTAGAGCAACCACACATAAAATAATTTAAAAGTATAGATAGCCCTAACCGGTTTGGCTCAGTGGATAGAGCATCGGCCTACAGACTGAAGGGTCCCAGGTTCGATTCTGTTCAAGGGCATGTACCTTGGTTGCGGGCACATACCCAATAGGGGGTGTGCAGGAGGCAGCTGATTAATGTTTCTCTATCATCGATGTTTCTAACTCTCTATCCTTCTCCCTTCCTCTCTGTAAAAAATCAATAAAATACATATTTTTTTTAAAAAGTATAAATAATCGAAAGATTAAAATTGGCCCTAATCGGCATGGCTCATGGGTTAGAGTGTTGGCCCGCTCATCAAAGGGTTGAGGGCTCGATTCCGGTCAAGGGCACATACCTTGGTTGCAGACTTGATCCCCAGCCCTGGTATGGGTACATGCAGGAGGCAACTAATTGATGTGTCTCACATGTTTCTCTCCCCCTTCCCACCTCCTTTTCACGCCCTCTGAAAAATCAATGGGAAAATATCCTCAGGTGATGATTAAAAAAAAAAAAGATTAAAATCGCACACCATAATATATCCACTTAATACAAGAAAAGGCATTAAAGGGGAAGTAAAACAACAAAAAAAGACAAGGCATAGAAAATAAAAGCAAAATAGAAAACATATAGAAAACTAAATCCAATCATAGCAATAATTACACAAAATCAGGGTGGGTTAAACAGTTCAATCCAAAGCCAAAGAATGTCAGACTTTATTTTTAAAAAGTTCAACCATATGCTGTCCAAATAAAACATAAATACACATGCACCTACCAACAGAATCACAGAATATCTGAAACAAAACTGACAGGACTGAAGAGAAAAAATAAGCAATTCAATAATAATAGAAAGTTCAATACCTAATTCAATAATGAATACAAATAGGCAAAAAATCAACAAGAAAACAGAATACTTGCACAACAGTATAAATTAAGTAGCTCTAAAAGACTTCCATTACACACTACATCTAACAATAATAGAATATACCTTCTCATCAAGTGCATATGGAACATTCTCCAGGATAGACCACATATTAGGCTAAATCTCAAAAGATTTGAAACAGTGCAAAAAAAGTATGTTCTCTGACCACACCAGAAGTAAAACAGATATGATGAACAAAAAGGTCTGGGAAATACACAAATATTTGAAGAATAAAAAAAAACACTTCTAAATAACCACAGGTCAAAGGAAAAAGAGCCACAAGAAAAATTAGAATATACTTTGAGTTGAATGAAAAAAAAGACATCAAAACTTATGAATACAATAAAAGCAGTTCTGAGAGTGAAGTTTATAAATATCTGTAATGTTATAATAAAAAACAATATCTCAAATCAATAATCTTATAACTTGATTTAGGAAAATAGAAATGAAAACTCAAATCCAAAGCATGTAGAAGGAAGAAAATAGTAAAGATTAGAATGAATTTAAATGAAATAAATAAATGAAAGTCAATCCAGAAAAATCAACATACCTAAAAGTCACTTCTTTAAAATGACCAACAAAACTGACAAAACACTGATACTGTAACTAAGAAGAAAAAAGAAAAAAAAGGATGGGATTACTAAAATCTATGTATATATAAAAGCCTAATATGCAAATTTTCCCTTCAGGAGTTCTACTGGGAGACCAGAAGTTCTATGGCTCGCTATGACATGTGCTTGACCACCAGGGAGTGACACAGAATGAAGGAAGGCCCCGGCTGGCAGCCAGAAAGCCTCCAACGGGCCTGATTGTGGACCAGGCCTAGGGACCCTACCCATGCATGAATTTCGTGCACTGGACCTCCAGTCAATAATGAAAGAGAGAACATTACATATTGGCTTTATAGAAATAAAAATCATTATAAGTTAATATTGTGAACAAGGGTGTGGGGAAGTACAGGACTTGGTTGGAATGTCTGTAAGGAGGATTCTCTGAAAGTTCGTGGGCCTCTGAGGGACCTTGCCAAAGACTGTAGCCCCTAGCCTTGATTTTTCCAAACAAGTTCGATCCCCAAGGTGTTTGCTAGAATATCTATGTTTAGTCTTTAAAGACCTGACCTTGTAGAAGCATATACTTTCTCAAGAATACTTACTCTGCTAATTGTATCTAAAGGTTAATTTTAGTTCATGCTGTTGTGACAATAGAAGCCTAAGAAGGCACGCAAACAGGACTGCTTTTTACTTCTAAGTAAAACAGTCCTTTAGCTCTCTTTCTCAGAAATGTATGTCAAAACAATCTGTTCATCCATTGCTCAGGGTCTGCTGGACAGCCCCTGCACAACGGCATAACAAATTAGATAACTCAGCTGAAATGGACAAATTTCTAGAAAGACACAGATTACCAAAAAGACTCAAGAATAAATGGGAATTTTGAATATATGTGTATAACATGTATAGAGATTATCTTTCCACAAGGAAAGCCCAGGTTCAGAGTAAATTCTATCAAAAGCTTAAAGAATAATTATCACGAACTTTTCAAAAATTTTCCAAAAAATAGCAGAGCAGAAAATACCCACTCATTCTATGAGGCCAGTATTTCCTGGCACCAAAGCCAGACAAAGACATCACAAGAAATCTATACACCAATATTTCCTATGAATATAGAAAATTAATATAGGTGTATAAAAAGTGCATTTGACCAAGAATGCAAGATTAGTCCAATATATGTAAATTAATTGATATATCACATTAATAAAATAATGAACAAAAACACATGACTAGCTTGATAGACACAGAAAAATCCTTTGACAAATACCAGTACTCTCCCATTATTAAAAAAAAAACACCAAAACTTAAGTAGGAATAGAAAATAACTTAACCTGATAAAGGGGAGCTACAAAAATCCCACAGCTGACATACTTCATGGTGAAAGGCTGAAAGCTATCCCATTATGATCAAGAACAAGAACAAAATATCTGTTGTTACTATTTTGAATCAATATTGTACTGTAGGTTTCTAATTACTGTAGGTAATTAGATAAGATAAAGAAATAAAAGGCATGTAGATTAGAAAGGAAGAAGTAAAACTATTTACAGATGGCACAATATGACATAATCTTATATGTAGAAAAACCTAAGGAATATACACATATATACATGTATATGTGTGTACTCAACTATTAGGACTAATCAACTTAGCAAGATTGCAAGATACACAGGATACAAATCAATACACAAAACTATATTTTATTCATATATGCCTGCAATAAATGAGAAAATGAAGTTACAAAAATGACTTCATTTACAATATTATTCAAAAGAATAAAACACTTAAGAATAATTTTTACAAAATAAATGTGAAACTTGTAAACTGAAAACTATAAAATATTGTTGAAAAAAAAGACATACACATGGAAAGACATTCCATGTTCATAAATTTTAAGACTCAGTTGTGTCAATACAGCAATAATCCTCAAATTGACCTAAAGATTCAAGGCAACCACTATCAAAATCTCACATGCTTTTTTTTGGTAAAAATTGACTAGCTAATTCTAATATGCATATGGAAATACATGCAACCTAGAAAAATCAAATAAATTTTGAAAAAGAGCAAAATTTAAGGACTTATATTTTCCCATTTCAAACTTACTAAAAAGCTACAATAATAAAGACTGTGATATTATCATAAAGATAGACATATAGTTCAATGGAATAAAACTGACAGTCCCAAAGAAAGCCCTTAGATTTAGGGTGAACTGTTTTTTTTACAAAGATGTCAAGATAATTCAATGGGTGTATGAATAGTCCTTTAAGCAAAAGTTTATAAGCTAAAGTATAAAAGTATTCCCTATCTGATACCACATACAAAAACAACTCAAAATTGATCACAGACCTAAGTATAAGACATAAACTTAGAAAACTTAGAAAAAGACATAGATGTAGGTCTTTTAGGTCTTTGTGACATTGGTTTAGGCAATGGTTCCTTACATATTACACCTAAAAACACAATCAACCTAAGAATACAAAGATAAATTCAACTTTATCAAAATTAAAAACTTTTCCACTTCAAAGGGCACTATCAAGAAAGTAAAATGACAACCCACAGAATAGAAGAAAATATTTGCAAATCATATATCTGATGAAGGTCTAGTATCCAAAATATATATATTTTAAATCTTACAAGTTAATAAAAAGGTAAATAACCTGTTTTTAAAATGAGCTAGATGTGAATACACAATTCTTTAAAAAAGATATAAAAACGTCCAATAAGCACATGAAAAAAATTATTTGAAAAGAATTTTTCTTGTCATTACTTGTCATTAGGGAAATGTGAATGAAAACCACACTGACATACCATTTACCAATACACATAGAATGGCTATAATAAAAATTATAGACAGTGAGAAGTACTTGTAGGATGTGGAGAAATTAGAACTCTCGTACATTGCTGGAGGGAATGCAAAATGCTTCAGCCACTTTGAAAAATATTCTGGCAGTTCTTCAAAAAGGTAAAAAATAGAGTTACCGTATGACCCCAAAATCCCACTTCCAGATCTCTATCCAAAAGAAATGAAAACAATGTCCACATAAAAATGTTCATAGCAGCATTACTAATAATATTCAAAAAGTGAAAACCTTAATGTCCATTAAATGGCAAATGTATTAACAAAATGGGGTGTATCCATACAATAAAATATTACTCATCAATGAAAATGAAGTACTGATATATATTCCACCAGCCCTAGACAAAAAAATATTTTTTCTGTCTCTATGTATTGTCTATTATGGACATTTTATGTAGATAGAGTCTGGCAATTTGTTGTCTTTCCTGTTGTCATTTATTTAGCACAATGTTTTCAAAATTCATCCAGGGTGTAGTATGTGGTGTCAGTTGTTATTTCACCTTTTTCATATCTGATTTTACTTATTTGGGTGGTCTCTCTTTGTTCCTTGATGAGTCTGGCTAAAGCTTCATCAATCTTGTTTATCTTTTCAAGGAACTAGCTCTTGGATGCACTCTTTTATATATTTTTTAGTCTCTGTGTCATTTATTTCCTCTCTGATCTTTATTATTTCTTTCTACTTACTCTGGGCTTTTCTTGTTCTCTAATTCTTTTAGTTGTAGTGTGAGACAGTTTATTAGAACTTTTTCTTACTTCTGGAAGTAGGCCTGTAATGCTATGAAATTCCATCTCAGGGAAGTTTTTGTTGTGTCCCATGATTCATTTTTAAAATACTAATTGATTCCATTCCTTTAATCACCAAAGGTAGGTATTTTAATGTGCTTAACAATTATCTCTTTGAGTCTTTATAAAATGCATAGTGTGATAATGTGTACACAAATTTTTAAATTTTTTACATATCCCAGTTTCTTTTTCACAAAGTAAATGGTGTATTAGTTGTTTTTCTTATCTTTTCTATAAAATGTGCCTTTATATTGGTCTGCATTTCTATGTATATACATAACTCATTTTTTCTACTTGCTATATAAGACTATATGATATACATTAATATTTCACCTATCCACTATCAGCGATGGACAACAATATTACTTCCAACTCTCCACCACTATAAATAATACTGCAATAAACATCCTTGTATAAGTGCCCTTATGAACTTGTATTATCTTTTTTATATACCCTTAGGGACAGAATTACCAGGCCATAGAGAAAATGTATATACTTAATTTCACTAAATATATAAGATTGATCTCCATAATAGGTATACCTGTCATCTTTCCTACCAGTATAATGGGGGTGCTTATATTCCCATATCCTGGCCAACATTTGAATTTCACTATCATTCCATTTTTTTCAACCTACTAAAGTGTTATCTCATTGTTTTAATATGCAAATATCTGATAATTATTGTGAGCATCTCTTCGCGCCAATGTTTTCAGCATCTCCTGCACATTATAGGCATGAAAATGTTTTTTCAATGTGTAAAAGAAGAAGAATATAAGAAAGAATAAAGTATGAACAAGACTTGTTAATTGTTTGGATATGGGGGATACTTTACAATGACCCCAAGATTAGATATTGATGTTCTTAAGTGAAATAGGGAACACAAAAGAAAAATCAAATTTAATAAAGATAAAGAAATTTTTGAACATGTTGAATTTGATATACCTAAAGGTATCAAGTAGGGATTTGAAAATATGAATGCACTAGTGGCCCAGTGCAGAGATTCATGCACATTGAAAGGAAATTAATTAGAAGAAAGATTTGTGCAGTAATTATATTACTGCAAAAAATTACAAGTCAAAATAGTATATATAATATCTAATATAATAAAACAGAAACATGCAAATTAACCGTTACCACCAGCCAATCAGAGCGGCTGTATGCAAATCTACCCAGCCAAGATGGAGGCCAACAGCCATGGAGCCAGAGCAAACCAAAGGCTTCTGTTGCAACTGCCTGCCTAGGCTGGCTGAGCCTCTGCTCACGGCCACGCCCACCAGCCAATCAGAGCAGCTGTATGCAAATTAAGCCAGCCGAAATGGAGGCCAACAGCCATGGAGCTAGAGCAAACCAAAGGCTTCTGTTGCAACTGCCTGCCTCGGCTGGCTGAGCCTCTGCTCACAGCCCCGCCCACC
>PVJC01048554.1:0-12543 GCA_004026665.1 Murina feae | reverse complement strand
TGAGAAATCAGCTGACAGTCGTATGGGTGCCCCCTTGTAGGTAACTAACTGCTTTTCTCTTGCAGCTTTTAAGATTCTCTCCTTGTCTTTTGCTCTTGGCATTTTAATTATGATATGTCTTGGTGTGGTCCTCCTTCGGTTCCTTTTGTTTGGAGTTCTCTGTGCTTCCTGGACTTGGAAGTCTATTTCTTTCACCAGGCGAGGGAAGTTTTCTGTCATTATTTCTTCAAATAGGTTTTCAATATCTTGCTCTTTCTCTTCTTCTGGCACCCCTATAATTCTGATGTTGGTGCGCTTGAAGTTGTCCCAGAGACTCCTTACACTATCTTCATACTTTTTGATCCTTTTTCTTTTTTCTTTCAAATTCTGGTGTTTTAACCCATTAGCCACATGATCTTGGACCTTGCACCTTCGAGTGTCAATTTCTTTATCTGTAAAAACAAATATGGGAAGGGGGAAGATTATTTTCAAGATTGATGTGAGGAATAAAAATTATATGATATTATATAGGTTAGATATGTAGAATACTTTATGGCAAACATATGGTTGTTATTAAGTACAAATTTCCTTTCCCTAATATTATCTTATAAATATATTTAAAAAACCAAGCAATTAAAACATACATTTTTGGAAATAAACATATAAATAGAGGGCCTGGTATATAACAGGAACTCAATACATTCTTGTCAAATAAATGAATAAGTTTGGCATATTTCAAAACAGGGCCACAATACCTGGACAAAGAACAGGTGATTGGTTTCATGCTTTGCAAGTGGAATTGATTGGCTAGCTGCCTCCAATATCTCCTATCTCACATTTTATCATCATTATTATTATTTTATTAATCTTTGCACAAAAATATTTTTTTCCTATTGATATTTTTAGAGAAAGTAGAAGGGAGGGAGGGAGGGGGAGAGAGAAACATCGATGTGAAAGAGACACATCAGTTGGATGCCTCCTGTATGTCCCCTGTGACCCTTTAGTAGGTGGGCTGATGCTGTAAGCAACACCAGTCAGGGCAAAAATCGTATTATTATATCATGATATAGAAGCCATCAGTCATTGATTCGATACTCATGAATTGAGAAACCTACTGTCTACAAGTTGTGGGATTGCAAACTAAGTCATGTATCTCAGGAGAGGTTTTGTAATTTATAGAAAAAACTAACCATAAAAACAAAATTATTACCATCTACATATATAAAAAGCTAGTATGCAAAGTTTCCCCTCTGGAGTTCGACCGGGAGACTGGGAATTCGCTATGATGTGCACTTACCACCAGGGGGTGACACAGAGTGAAGGAAGGCCCTGGTCAGCAGCCAGCAGCTGGGGAAGGGAGGCCCCGGCTGGCAGCCAGAAGGCCCCAATTTGCTTTGATTGCAGACCAGGCCTAGGGACCCTACCCGTGTATGAATTTCATGCACCAGACTTCTAGTACTATATGTTTGTCCATTAATGGACAAAAGCAGGGGCATTTCCCCCAGAAATTGATAGTAAGTATGCATAAATGTTGTTCATAGATAAGTCTCCTAACCCTTTTCCACTAGTGTATTAGTAATAACTATACTGATAAATTCAAAGGCCTTAAGTTTAGAATTTATGCTTTTTCTTTTCCTGGAATGCTCTTCTACCCTCTGAAAAACTACTCATTCTTAAGTCTCCCATATCTATTCCATTGTAGGTGTTCAGAACCTGTCACCCCAAAATGTTACTTATGCATATTGATTATTTTGAATTAAAAGTACTTGAAAAACAGCTGGTATAAGAAGACACTCTGACCCTCTTTTGTCCCCCTAAAAGCAGGAAATAAACCTCCCATGTGATAGATGCCTTCCTTGTATCAGAAGGTTAGAAGGCATTCTTATCACCAGAGATAGGGAACTTAACGGTCAAGAATGCTATACAAACAAGTCCTATTACTTTGTTACCATTTTAATATGCCTAGCCCAAAGTCCTTTGTCTTGTTAATTCTTCCACAAATTTATTAATTTATTATTATATTTTGTCTAAAAGATATAAAAATTCACTGGTCTGGTCACTTCTCTGAGTCTTATATTTTCACTAGAGGCCCAATGCACAAAATTCGTGTGTGTGTGTGTGGGGGTGTCCCTCACCTTGACCTGTGCCCTCTCGCAGTCCGGGACCCCTCACTCCTAACCACCCACCTACTCATTCCTAACTGCCCACCTGCTCACCACACCTTAGTACTGCCACAGAGGCAGGAGGGGCTCCTGCCACCATCCCTGTGTTTGCCAGCGGTGAGTCCTGCTTCTGGCTGAGCGGTGCTCCCGCTGTGGGAGGGCACTGACCACTAAGGGGCAGCTCCTGCATTGAGCATCTGCCCTCTGGTGGCTAGTGTACATCATAGTGACTAGTCGTTCAGGTTGTTCCACCACCAAGGTCACTGGGCTTTTTTTTCCTCCTGTTAACCTGTGTTCTGTCACTTTAATTATTAAAGAAGCCAAATAACCTAGTATGGAAGAAGGAAAAGTATTCCTCCCCTACATTACACAACACTTCCAGATTCCTATCACCTTTCTACTCTAAACATATCATAAGGTTCTTCTTTACCCTAGTTAATCAGTAAAATTCTTGAGAAGGGTTTAGAAATTTTATATATTTTAATCCCACCCAGATTTACTAAATTAGATGAGACAGAAGCATTTGTAGATTTTGAAACTACACAGGTGGTTTTACTTCTGGTGCTGATAATCACCGATGTGTAAAGCAAAAGCAGAATAAGGATTACTGGAGTATAAAAGTGTACCACTTTCATTTTGTTTCCCTAGCTCATAGCACCTTGTAAGCACCCAGGATGAGTTATTTTGAATATTTTAAATAAATTAGTAAGCAGATAGAGCTGAAAAGTATGTGATGTGGCAGAGTAAGTTCTAATGAAAGATTCATTCTGGGAAGGCAAGACAGGGGTGGTGTGGGTGGGTGGCATTTAATAAGGTATGAGTTCAGAAAGGAAAGTGTAAAATGAATAAGGTCTCAGGGGCACTAAAAGAAAGAAGAGGGTATGAAAGACCAGCTTGGCCTAGTCTACAAAGAGTTGTCCCACAGTTGGAATGGGATGACATTTGAATAACCTTCTAGTCAGGACTGGGAGACAGGCATTGTATCAGGTGCCCTTAATGGGAAAGAAAATAGATGCTTATTTAATAAGAATGAGTTTAAAATCTAGCTAAGACCCAGTAGAAAAACATTCACAGAATAATAGGGCAGTTAAGCTTAATGTTGCCATTGTGAATACTTACTTTGTGCCAGGCTTTATGTTAAGCATTTTATAAACATGCCTTAATTAAAAACCATTACTATTGCCCTTGAAGAAGAGATGCAGGCTTGGAGAGGATAATTAACTGGTTCAAGGTTATAGAACCAGTTCTAGAACGCTCAATGAGTGTTAGAAATTAGATTTGGACCCAGGTTGAGCTGTTTCCAGAACCTGTGTTTTTGTGCACTACACCACTAGCCTTCTTCCTCAAACCCACTATCTATATATGTAAAAGCCTAAGTGACTGTTTGACCGCCAGAGTGTTCAACTGTCCGACTATTCGACTGTCAGTAGCTATGACATGCACTTACCACCAGGGGGCAGACGCTCAACACAGGAGCTGCTGAGCTGCGGTGACTTGGCAGTTGTGATTCTTGGGTGATGCATCGGAATTAGAGAGGAGGGAGCCCGATTCCAGGGTGTGTCACCCAAGAACCACCCTGTTACACGGGCCCCCGTGAGGGATGTCAGAGAGTTGGTTTCAGCCTGATCCCTGCAGGCCAGGCCGAGTGACCCCACCGGTGCACAAATCTGTGCACTGGGCCTTTAGTATATATAAAAGGGTAAGTGTCCATCCGTCTGACAAGTAGCTATGATGCTCACTGACCACCAGAGGGCAGACACTCAACACAGGAGCTGCCATGATGCACACTGGCCATCTACTCTAATAAAAGAATAATATGCAAATTAGCCATCACTCCAAGACACCTAAGCCATGCCCACCAGCCAAGCCACGCCCCTAGCCAATCAGAGTGGCTGTATGCAAATTAACTCAGCCAAGATGGAGGCCAGGAGCCACCGAGCTAGAGCAAATAGGAGGCTTCCATTGCAACTGCCTGCCTAGGCCAGCTGGGCCTCTGCTCACGGCAACAATGTTGCAATTATAGAAGCCACAGAGCTGAAGTACACAGGAGACTTCGTTACCTGCCTAGGCCTCTGCTCAAGGTAACAAAGTTTCAATTATAGCAGATAAATAAACCCCAGAAATTTGATTCCAGCCAGCCTCACTGGAACCTTGGGTCATTAGGAGCTGTGGGCAGCCTGAAAACGGCCCTCAGCCCCTCACCCAGGCTGCCCAGGTACCCCAGTAGGAACCCGAACCCCAAAGGGGACGTGGGCAGCCTGAAAACGGCCCTCATCCAGGCTGGCCATACCTCCATGCGATGAGGGTCCCCACTAGAGGGTTTGGACAGCCTGCAAACAGCCATCAGCCCCTCACCCAGGCTGGCCAGGCACGCCAGCAGGTGGACATCCCCCGAGAGGTCCCAGACTGCGAGAGGGCACAGGCCGGGCTGAGGGACCCCCTCGAGTGCACAGATTTTTGTGTACTGGGCCCCTAGTTTAAAAATAAATGGCACTATGGATCTGGCGCCAGAAAACCAACACTCAGCTTACCCCAAGTGGGATACAGGCCCCATCACCACCTGGGAGCAATACCCCACCAAATCTCAGCCAATGCTGCCAAGACCCCATGGCGCAAAATGCAGCCCACAGCCCATTCCAGCCTGGAAACGGTGTCTGTGGGTGCTGGGTAATGATGTCACATAGCAACGCCCAGCTTCCTTTCCCTAGCAACTAGTCTCCTTGGAGTTTCTTCAGCCCAGGAACAAAACTTGCTTTATATCCAGTTAGAAACATTTTACAGTTTAACTAAATGTTTGTGAAGCATTTTCCCATGCCTCATCTCACTTGATCCTCACAGAAGTCCTGGAGTAGGTAGATAGGAGACTCGGTAGAATCCTATTTTCTTTTCATTAGCAAGATGCAAATAGTGATATTAAAATATTTCTTCTAATTAATTTCCTTTCAATGTGCACAAATCCATGCACCAGGACCTAGTCTTCTGTAATAGCCTCTGGCCTAAGTAATTACCTAAAATCACATGGCAAATTTTACCATGTTTTCAAGGCTTAATTAAAATAATTCCTTGGTTCTCCATTGCCTTACAGAGTGTGTTAGAAAATGGAGCATTTGGCAGAACAAAATAGAGAGGTAACTGAGTGGGAAGGGATGATACTGGTTTCTAAAAGTAGTGAGTTAACTTGGAATTTACTTGAAGGAAGGAAAGAATAGAGGAGACAGAACAGAACAACATTAATCTAGACCTGGAATGTTTGAGTACAAAAAAACCAGACCCACCTCAATATCTACTAAAGCCATTATTCTGAACTTCTCATCACACACACACATACACACACACATGCAGATAACCTGTGAAAATTTTCTAAATAACTAATTTTTAAACAAAGACAATGATAACATTTGAAAGGTCTATTTACATAGGGTGAGCTGTAAAAACTCACTGTATTATAAGTATTGTAATACTTCTAACACCAAAATTATGTTGTTGTTTTTTCCTCACATCAACCAATTCTCTGGTTCTCCAGACACAAATGGAACAGTCCTTCAATTCAATTCCGTACTTTTGCTAATAACCTGGAGGGAGTGTCTGATGCTACAGGTTTAAGGGTTTAGTCCCAAAAGACCCCCTCCCTTCAGATGTCCAACTCTACAGGTTTAAGGGCTCAGTCCCACAAGACCCCCTCCCTTCAGATGTCCAACTCTACAGGTTTAAGGGTTCAGTCCCATAAGACCCCCTCACTTCAGATGTCCGACTCTATAGGTTTAAGGGCTCAGTCCCACAAGACCCCCTCCCTTCAGATGTCCAACTCTACAGGTTTAAGGGCTCAGTCCAATAAGACCCCCTCACTTCAGATGTCCAACTCTACAAGTTTAAGGGCTCAGTCCCACAAGACCCCCTCCCTTCAGATGTCAGTCATGAATATTAGATCACCTGTACTTTTTTTCTTTTTTAATGATGATTAGGTGGCATGAAGTAGGTGGCAATACCTTAACTGTGTGCATTAGGCCCAAGGGCCTCTTCTTTCCTTGTCAAGGGGATTGCTAACCGTCTCTCTTTTCATACAACACTAGGTCACCTGTACTTGAATCCAACCAGCTATAAATCAGGCATTCCCATAACCCTCTCCTTAGGTTCAATAATTTGCTACAACAGCTCACAGAACTCATTTGCATTTACTGGTTTATTATAAAGGATACAGCTGACAGCCAGATGAAGAGGTACACAGTGCAAGGTCTGAGAGGGTTCAGAGCGCAGAGCCTCTGTTCCCGCAGAGTTAGATGAGTGTGCCATCCTTCCTGCACCTCCTTGTGTTCACCCTCCTGCAAGTGATCTACCCAAACCCATCATTAGGGATGTTTATGAAGGTTTCATTGTGGAGGTATAATTAATTAAATAATCAGCCATTGGTTGTGTGATTGGGGGGCGGGGTGGCAGGGGGAAGTAGGGGTGTTGTGAAGCTGAAAGTTCCAAGTTTCTAATCAAGGCCTGGTATTTCTGGCCATCCCCCCCCCCCATCCTGAAGCTATTTATGGGTTTATGGGTTCAACAGTCATTCTATTAGTATACAAAAGACACTCATCACTCCAAGTGTTTTAGGAGCTGTGTGCCAGGAACCTGGGACAAAGACCAAATATTTATTTATTGTTTAAATATACAATAGGCCTCATCTTTGCAGAAAATTAATGCTGCTTTGTGTTTTCTGGTGATGTGAAGTATGAGGAAACCATCCTGAAATCTGAGGCAGGAAGTTCATATAAATAACTGAAATCCTAATAAAAGTTTAAATGCCTGTTGACTCAACTTATTATGCACATCCAATTAGGGTGTTCGTACATACACCCACATATTTGATACCTTTACTGTGAAAAACTGGTAATCCAGGAGGCTCTGCAGCTCTTAACATTTTGTATTTCCTCCCTTGCTTTTTATATTACATGGACTTGTCTCATGATGGCACCATTGTGACGTGTACAGGCTGGACACACTCTGTCTAACTGATACTTAGAGAGCCTTCTCTCCTTATGGCTAGCCCCAAAACACACATTTCTCCCCAGTTTAAAGATGGCAGGCAAACAGTGAAGCTTCTGCCCAGAAGACTGTAGCTTTTGCTATTGCCATCATGACTTTTAGCCATCCAACTTCAGTTATGATTGGTGATTCACGCACATACACACAAGGTTTGTGAGCAGCATCACATTGTCTGAACTCATGTTTTACAATAATCTCAGCCACTGTTTCTGGGTTACTGTTGCTATGGAGACTTATACCATATGACTGCTAAACTGGTTGTGTTATATTGTTCTTATATTTTAGTTTTTCTTTTGGGGGTTTATTTTTATTGTTTTCTTTCTTTTTAAAAATATATGTTGTTATATTTTAAAGAGGAAGGGACAGGGATAGAGAGGTAGGAACATCAGTTGGCTGTCTCCTGCATTCTCCCTACCGGGGATTGAGCCCGCAACCCTGGCATGTGCCCTGACTGAGAATCAGACTGTAACCTCCTGGTTCACAGGTCTTTGCTCAACCATTGAGCCATGCTAGTCAGGCCCGTTTTCTTTCTTAATGCATATGATTTAAATTTGCATGCCTGAGATACTGTTGAAAAAAGAAGTTAGTGTTACATTTGAATAGCTGGGTAAATAATATGATTTCAGTTGACACGTATTAAAGATAAATGAGTGAGTTCTTGTGGGTTTGTACAAAATTAGTTTTCCCGTGGCATTATACTGATGTAACATATGAATAGACTAAACAAAAGCATTCTTATATTTAACAATTAGCAGCAAATCCATATCATTTACTAAATATTTATTGAGGACTCTGGGCCAGATACATGTGGGGGAGGGCTCACATGACAGGATGAGAAGCTGTGTGCCTAGAGTTCAGAAGAAAGCGAGAGTCCCTATCACTCTTCTACTTAAAATCCTTGGAGGGCCTCAGGTCCAAATTGGTTCAGAATATTCTTCTCCCACCCAGGGACCTGGCTGAAGGACCCCAGAAAGGGGGAAAGAGACTTTCAGAAATCAGACCTCTGGTCCTCTGTTTTGATCTCTTTTCTCTTGCCTTACAGTTTGTTTCATATTAATTATTCCTGATTTTTCTTCTCAACTTTGAATAAATCTTGGGTTTGCCTCTGGGCCATCACTTGCAAATAATCGTAATTCTATTTCCTGCACTTTATGGGGAAATCTTACCCTATTCATAACCAGACCCAACTTCTAGAACTGTAATTCTAGAATGGCATCCTAGATCCCACCAGGAAAGGAGTTCAGGCATGCGCCATTGCTTTGAAGTTAAAATGCCTTTAGTTTAGTACACAACCCCCTTTCAGATCGATACCTTCTCATCTTCCTAGCTTCATCTGTCATCCTTCAGCTTGTATGTTATGTTTCAGTCCTATTTAGTCTCTTGAGCAGTTCCTAGAGCTTGTATTTTCCCCCCATTTCAGTGTCTTTGCACATGGCATGTTTCCTTCTCATAAAGAGCCTTTGTTTCACCCCAATTCCCTACCTATCTCTCCTTAATCTCAAAGGGATCCCAGGGTTCTATCTCCCAAGAAGTCCCAGTCTGATTTAGATGCTTCTCCTCTGTGCCATAGCATTTATCACATTGTAGCATTTGCTTTACTGATCTGTCTCCCACCTGCTCTCAGATTTTGAAAGAGGCCACCTTGCCTTATTAGACTTTCTACCCATGTCTAGCTCATAATAGGCACTCATAGGTAATTAGTGAATAAATTAGTGAATGAATAAATCAATCCATTTATTGCCTTATATCTATTCAAAGCCCTTAGGGAGGTAAGTATAATATGAATAATAAACAAGCAATAATACCATAGTCTAATACGAGAATAAAAGGTAGAGAGGTCATCAATAGAAAAATACTGTATATTCCTTTTTCCCCCAGATATGAATGAGAGTTTAATAAGTGCCATTTGCTGAATCAAGATATATCTAATTGTTACCAAAAGCAATAGTCAATTAAGACAAAAATAGGATTCATCAGTGAGTTAACAATTATTGAGTATCTATGATGTGCAAATCACAGCTTAATCTATAGGATGTGAGAGAGCATATGCAAAAACAACCCTGAGACAGAGCAGACTGTGATAATCATATTAAAGATTCTAACAACATTTGGTGGGATTCTGATGGGAAAAAATTCTGATCAGAATTAATCAAGTCAACAATTGATGGAATGTGCACAAGCTGTGAAAATCAGGGCAACCAACTAATTAATGTTGAACAGAATAAGCAGTGGATTGAGTAATATCTATTGCTTGTCAGCTGGTTATTTTGCACTGGGATGGCTGTCAACTCTGAGTGATAAGGAAGTGAGAAAGTAGAAGAAGGAAGTGTGACAGGACCTAGAGGGAAGAAATTTGTTATTGAGAAAGAAAGAAGCAGAACTACAGGAAGGACAAAGAGGGGCAAAAAATTGTTTTGATTGCAGGTATAGCATTTTTTTGAGTCTTTAGTTCCAAGAAAAGGGAAAGGAAGGATAAAAGAGAGCAAACCATGGAACCAAAGGAAGACAGTATCAAAATAAGGAGAAATCTAAAAGAAAAGAAGCTGAAATAACGTGTTCATGTAGGAATTATGCTGTTACCACTGGTTATAAAATGCTAATACCAGGACATTTTAGTGATGATACAGATAAAAGGCTGGAGAAGGCATAGTTGCAGATAGAAGGAGTCTAAGGAAAAAATGTTGTTACGTGATTGTCACTAGAACTGTTCACAAATATTCCCACTCTTGATTAATTCGGGAGAACTGCATGCCCACTTCTTTCAAATACTGACTTTCTGTGTGACTTACTTTGCCCAATAAAATGTGCATGGAAGTGAGAGACACATAGAATGAATGAGGAGTACTTTTCAGCCACTGAGATGTTGTGTGCAAGTATAAGCTAATCTATCTTACAAACACAATTATTCAGAGAAGAAGAGATAGCTAACATTCATGCTGAGAGAGAGAGAGAGAGAGAGAGAGAGAGAGAGAGAGAGAGAGAGATTTTTGAGATAGGCCAAAGGAATACCATTATTATTATTCCTTTTTCTTCCAACAATTTACCCGTATGTCTTTCTTTTTTGTAATATTCTGCCTTGGTGAGAATGATTAAAAACCCTATATATCTGGTCTGACAATCATGTTATCATTTCTAACTGCTTACAAAGACTTGCTTATGTTAGGAGACTTCCAGGAAAGCCATTCAGGCGTGCTCATGTCGAAAAATGAATCTATGAAACTCCCTAACAGACCAACTGAACCCCAAAGAAATACCTTCTACCTTTGGTCGTGAAATTTGATTGCTTCCTCTTTATTCTCCTCTTTATCCAGTCTCTTCTTTAAAATGCCTCTCAGATTTTCCACTTCCTCTTCACTCACACCTCAGCTCCCTTGCCCAAAATTACCTAACTCACACCTGGACTACTGCCACAATCTCATCTCCCTCCCAACATATTTTCCCCCCCAGTCCATCCTGCCCTCTATTTCCAGGCCGCTCTTTCCTCCTCAAGGGTTCTTTACTACCCCTCAGTCTTGCATCCAGCATCCTCCATAACCTGCCCATCCAGCTCCCTCCCACTGCTTCCCTGCTGTTATGCCCAACCAGGAATTAAAACTGTGATCCTTCCATCCCAAGACCAATGCTCTAACCAATGAGCAAAACTGCCCAGGGAGTGTTCCCGCTCTTATCACTCTTCAGTCAAAAATCCCATCCATCCTTAAACCTCATCTTTAATTCTATTTTGTTTTGTTTCTGGAAGACTTACCCAACAGATGCCACCCAAATGGATCTCTCCCTTTTCCTCCTCACGTAGCACTTAGTCACAGAGTTCTGAGTACTCTTCAAATCATGTAGGACAATCCCCCAGCTTTATAGTTGAGGTTCAGAAACCTAGCCGGTCCTTCAACCAGTTACCGACTGCTAGAACTGAATCCCAGGTGTCCTGGCTTAGTTTTCTTTCCACTACACTTTACTGCCTTTTCTTTATCAACTATTGTATTTTAGAGTTTAATTCCACCCAATCTTGCATTTTGTTTAGTGTTTATAAATTGTGCATCCCTGATTAGGTTACGAGCAGCTTAGGAACAATGAGTGCAGTCCATATTTGGTGACAAGCCCTTATTTTTACGTTTCTGAGGCAGAGGCTCAGAATAAAGTTAAAATGCAGAGCCAAGCCATGAAACCAATAAGTTTGGAACAACTTGGAATCAGCTCAGGGACACAAATAGAGCAGTAGAGAATAAGTAAGGTAGTAATATAAGGTCAGGAGCTTAGAAGACCAGAGTCAGGAAATTCCTAAGTACCAACTCTCTGACTAAAATACAGATGATCAGAGAGAGAGTTGGATCAAGTGGCAGGTCCCTTACTTAATGCCTAGAATAGAGGGAATAAGGAGAAGAAGAGAAAAAAAGACTCATCAGAAATCCCCACAAATCTCCTCTGTCTGCTTGGAGAAGGTGACCCTAAAAGAGGACACTAGCCCTAGCCAGTTTGACTCAGTGGATATAGTGTCGGCCTGCAGAACTGAAGCGTCCTGGGTTCAATTCCTGTCAAGGGAACATGCCAGGGTTGTGGGCTTGATCCCCAGTAGGGAGCGTGTAGGAGGCAGCAATCCATGATTCTCATTATTGATGTTTCTATCTCCCTCTCCCTTCCTCTCCGAAGTCAATAAAATAATACACACACACACACACACACATTGGGGAGGGGGCGGGGCGGCGGGGAGGAAAAAGAACACCAACAGTGAGAAAGCCTGATTTTTAATCATGGAAGTTCTGCCCAGCCAGAGAGAGAGGCTGAGCAGGGAAGGCAGAGCTGCTTTGACCCAAAAGCAGTAGGTGTTCTTAGTTGGCTGATGGTGCAACCCCAGCTTTGCTTCTTTCCTGCAGCTCCATCCAGCTGCAGGCTCCTGAGTGCTGCTCGCCAGATCCCATCCTTCCTGAATACTGGCCCAGCCAACGGAAGCCTGAGCCTCTTTATCCCTGTCCTGGCTGCAGGACAAGGAATCCAGTCTACTAGACTTTGCTGACCTGTGCTGACTCCTTTTATCTTTTTCTTTTTCTGTTTCTTTTTTTTAAAATTTATCTTTATTGTTCAGATTATTACAGTTGTTCCTCTTTTTTCCCCCCATAGCTCCCCTCCTCCCAATTCCCACCCCAACCTCTGACCTTGCCCCCCCATTGTCCTCATCCATATATGTACAATTATTGTCCAGTCTCTTCACGCATCCCCAACACCCTTAACCCCCGAAAATTGTCAGTCCACTCCCTTTCTATGCCTCTGATTCTATTCTATTCACCAGTTTATTCTGTTCATCAGATTTTTTATTCACTTGATTCTTAGATTCACTCGTTGGTATATATTTGTTGTTCATAATTTTTACTTTCCTTTTTCT
>PVJC01048553.1:0-12481 GCA_004026665.1 Murina feae | reverse complement strand
GGGGGGAGTTGGGAGATCAACTGAAAGACTTGCATGCATGCATAGGAGAATAATCAGTGGACACGGGAAACTGGGGGTTGGGAGGGGGGAGGGCAAGGGGAAAAAATGGAGATCTATCTATCATCTGTTGTAATATTTATCTATCACTTGTTGTAATACTTTAAGCAATGAAATAAAAAAATAAAAATAAAAAAATAAAAGCTTTATCAATTTTCTACTAAAAAAACAATTACTTTAAATAAAAATGCATTAAATCTCTAATTAAAAGACATATGGAGGCTGAATGGATAACAAAACAAGACCTTACATATGCTATCTACAAGGAACTTACTTCAGATCAAAGGACACACATGGACTAAAAGTACAGGGAAAGAAAAATATATTTAAAGAAAATGGAAACAAACAAACAAAAAAAGCTGGGGCAGCAATAATTACACGAGCCAAAATAGATCTAATAAACAAAATAAATGAACAGAACAGAAACAGACTCATAGATTCAGAGAACATTTTGATGGTTGCCAGATAGGAGATGAGTTGGGGGTATAGTTGAAAAAGATGAAGGGATTAAAAAGTGCAAATTGGTAGTTATAGAATAGTCACGGGGAATATAGTCAATAATATATTAATAACTATGTGTGGTATCAGATTAGTACTGATTTATCAAGTGATCACTCAGTAAATTATACAATGCCTAATCACTGTGTTGTACACTGGAAAGTAATATAATATTGCATTTCAATTATAATTTAAAAAAACAAAAAAATCTTTAAAGAAGAATATTAAGAAAAAATAAAATTTTTAACAAGAAAACTTGAGAAAATTCATTGCCAGCATGTTACACTATAAGAAAGAGAAGCAAAAAGAACTGGTATTATTTGAAAATGTGGACTATGTTAGAGAGTAAAGAATGGAAGAAATATATATATATTGTATATATGTATATATATGTATATGTATATATATATGTATATATATGTATACATGTATATATATATGTATATATGTATATATATGTATATATATATATAGTCATAAAAACAGATATATAGGTCAATGAAACAGAATAGAGAGCCCCAAAATAGACCCCACACCTTTATAGTCAATTAATATTTGTCAAAGGAGGCAAAAATATACAATGGGGTAAATACAATAAGTGGTTTGGTGAAAATTGGACAAATATGTGCCAAAAACGAAACTAGACCACCTTCTCACACCACACACAAGAATAAATGGACTACACATATTCTTATCTAAGGCCTTTGCACTGTTTTTTTCTCTCTGTCTAGAACACTAGTCTTCCTCCTAAATTTGTGTGGCTTATTATCTTGCCTACTAGAGGTCCTTGCTCAACTGTTACATTCTCAGTAAAACCTTCCCTGTGCCATGATCTATCACCTTCTCTGATTACTTTTTCAACAGAGTATTTCCCTGCTATGCTTTTCTATTTAGCCCTTATTTATTTTTTCCACCCCCATTAAAATATAAGCTCTGTTAGGGTAAGAATTTTGCCTAATTTGTTCACACGTATTCCTAGTACCTAAAATGATGCTTGGCACATAGTGGGCCAACCTGCTCTTGCATATGCTTTTCCTGCCACCTCGAAGGCTCCTTCTTACCATTCACGTTTCAGCTTAAATACCACCTCTTCTCTGACCACACTATTTAAAGAACTACCATTCCATCTTACATATTCTTTCTTCCAAGACCCTTGTAGTTTACTTCTCATGCTTGGACAGATCTGAAATTATGTTACTATTTGCTTACTTTATTGTTAATTTCTTGCTGCTATGATGTAGAGGACAGAATCCTTCTCCACTTTATTCACAGCTGATCCCAAAATCCAAAACAGAACACTACCACATAGTAGGCGCTTAATAAAAATTTGACAAATGAATGGGCTTGAGTCCTTTGCACTTTTCATTACATTTGTTGTAATATACTAACCTCTAAACATTACTCTATGCCTCTTTGCTTTGAGTAGTTTTACAGAAAATAAAATCTCATACAGTTACTTAGTGTCTTCAATTTTTGTAAAACACTCCGGTCTTAACATAAACAACACTACCAGCAAAATCCTAATTTGAGAATTTTATCCAACTGCTCTGGGGCTAATAAGGATACATTCCTCCTCTTCAATCTCCTGTTGTTCCATGGCAGTCATCCTACTTCTGTAGCTTTTACCTTTCTGAGTTCAATTTACTCAGCAGCAAAAGTAAAATCCTTTAATCTTCCATTTGGGAGCCCATGTCTGAAATGGATTAAAGAGTCAAACAAAATTAGTTTCCAAACCTTCAATTTTCCAGGCCCGTGGGCATTCTCCCTCTCACGCAGAAATGAAGGTGGCTTTGAGCCATCTGTTACTTCCTGTGAAACATTTCCCTCAGCCGTCACAGCTGAGTTCTCTATCTAATTCTTCTTTTTATATATAGGAGAAAAGAAGGAGAGAGAGAGAGAGAGAGAGAGAGAGAGAGAGAGAGAGAGAGAGAGAGAGAGAGAGATGGAGAGAGAGAGAGACCCCCTGGCGACCTGCATACATAGATTTGCTTACTGGCCCTCTGCTTTCTTTTGGGAGACCCTGCCAAAAAGAAGCTCCATTTAGCTGACACAGCCACTTGTCATTAAACCTCCAATTCAAGTATGACCCAAAATGGAACACTGCAAAGCAGGAAGCTTGCAAATTAAAGCCATGCTATTACACATAGGAAGAGAGGACCCTTTATGATGCAGGCTCTCGGGATGAGAACTAGAATTCTCTAGGAGGAACGTAGGGCTTCGGGTGCAGGGCTCCTCTTCATGGAGTTACATAGATCCTGGAGAAACACGTGCCTGCTGACAATAAGCCAGGTTACTCTGAGAGGTGGAAATCCTGACTACAGGTTGGGTGACCATTTATCCTCATTTGTCAGCAGATACAGTCTCAAGATACTGAGTACCTCCTTCTCTTTCAAACGTATACCTGTTTGAATAATCAAGTATACACTCTTCCAAACTAAAGGTCAATGTGGCTGATGGAGCAATGAGAGACTCCCAGTCTCCTATGGGGCAGATTGCAGACTTGTTTGGATGACAAAGAGAAATCTTGCCAAGTTTCAAACATAGGCAACCAAGTGCATCCACAGGTTGACCTTGGCTGGCGGGAACCTTGGGCACTAAGATGAGACTGTTTGAATCTAGGCTGCTTTGTTTTGGAATCTCAAAAACTGAAGGCAGCCAATCTCAGAGAAGTGTCTACAATTTGCCTCCTGAGCCACCCAGAAAACTGAACTCAGATATTCTCTTATTTGGTTATTTTGTCCTCTTGGCTTACTACTGAGTCCTGTGCCCTTCAAGGTGGTGTCCACTAGTCACAGGTGGCTACAGAGCACTTGAAACGGGGTAGTTCAAACTGAGATGTTTCTTAAATAGAAAATGCACACTGGAGTTTAAAAACTGAGTACAAAATAAATAAGTGCCTCAATAATTTTAATACTGATTACCTATTAAAATAGTGATATTTCAAATATATTAAATTAAATAATGAAATATATTATTAAAAACTAATTTCACCTGTTTCATTTTAACTTTTAAAATGCAGCTACCAGAAACTTTTTAATTACCTGTGTGGCTTGCATTGTTTTTCTGTAAGACGGCACTAACCTGGTGTTTCAGTTTCTACCCAGGGAGACCCACTGAACGGGAACTAAGCAAAAGATTCAGCTTTCTTTCAGAACGCTATTTAGTTTGTTTTCCTTGTATCGGGTATTTATTAACATTTCCAGACTTAAGAGAGATAACAAATATTAATTATCTACCACAGGTAGGAACTGAATAAATGTCAATGCATTTCTAATTCTACCTTCCTAAAGCAACTGATTTAATCTCTCTTAAACAGCTATGGGTTTTGCTACAGAAAACCCACTCTTCCTACATAATCAGTAAGGAAAGTAACTGCTTCCACCCTACAGTTTAGCAATGACAGTGGGGAAGTTGCAATGGTTCAGGCAAGAAAAGATGATGGCAGCTTGGATATACACTATAATAAAAGATTTTAGGGGATAAACATGAAAAGAAAAACAACTCATAATAGTATTATTGTGGGGGTCCGGAGCTAGTCTCCCCAGGAAGTGCCACCTGACATGCAAATTATTTTAAACTGAAAACAATTAAAGCCAAAAAAATTTTTAAAAAGTTTCTTTTACCTCCTCCTTTACCTGTCTAAAGAAATGCTGATAGAAAAACCTGCTTCAGGTAGGAGCCTACGCATGTTTGCCTTAGCCTATATGAATTCGGTGTGGCAGACAGGGAAGACCCGAGCAAAACCTGTTCCCTAGATTCCCTGCATTCTCTTTGCACCTGGGAGGCCTTGCAAAAATGTCCACGTGTTTACAGGGGCATGCCCATTCTGGTCAACCATCTCTCTCCCCATGTAGGATTGATAGCAAACACCCTATTTATATCACCCCAATTTTACTGGACATGTGTCTATTTTTTTGTTGTTGTTTTGTTTTGTTTTGTTTTTTAGTCCCTGTCTTTCCTCCAATGTTTTACTATAATGTCTGGCCTTCCCTTCGTTTCTTTTCTATTATTAGTAACTAGCTAACTGTAATGATATCAATATGTTCATAACCTCTGGTAATTACATATTCAGCATTCAATGCTGAGAATGTGTTAATAAAACTTAATATCATTTAAAATAGCATAGTGTTTAATGCAGCCTAAAGTGACCCACAGTAGGAAATAGTTATGTAACCAACCAATGGCAACTGTTAACAAAATATTGCACTAGTACTGATATTAAAGGCTATATTTATAAGACACTTTATAACATGGAAAAGCTTTGTAATACTAAGTTTATAAAGCTCTATTCTAAACTACATATACAGTGTAAACACAACCGGCCTAAAACTTACCTGTCTTAAATCTGGAAATGTTAATAAATACCTGGCACAAAGAAAACAAAGATGTGTTTATTCTTTCTCATTTGCCTGTCTATCAAGCCTACCTCCTTAGTCCAAAATGACATATACCCGGTATGCCACATCTTGCCTCACAGTCTTTCCATGCTTACATAAATTTCCTGTGGGTGTGTATTAAAATTTGATCTTCTCCTATTAATCTGCTATGTGTCATTTGAGTTATTCGAGCAGACAGAAGAACTAAAGGAGAAAGGGGAAAGTTTCCTGCCCCACCCTCAGATCCTTAAACACAGAGAAATTAACTGACTCCTCCTCCCAGCAGACCAGCAGAGTCAGCAAACCCAGGAGAAAGGAGAAAATAAAGCCATTTTTTTGGCTTTATTCCTCATGCATTGGAGGCTGTGAAATTGGCAAGATATGGATGGACTCGGTGTTGACCCTCTTTGTAGGGTTGAGTAGCATGTCTAGGGAGACAAAGGAAGTCAGGGTACTGAGAGAAAAGGGAACTGAAAAGAAGACATCAAGAAGAGAGGATTGTGGTCTAGGAAGGGAGAGAGGAAGAATCCACGGGTTCCCCTCAAAATCTAGGCCTCCTTGTGTGGTTGGTGCAAAAGAAAGGCAGCAAAACACCCCACTGCGCCCTTGATTCTTTCAGCTTCAAACTAGTGGCTCTTGCGCAAGAACCCTTGGTGACATTTGGAAATGCATCTGGTTGTCATCATTAGGTGAAGGAGAGCTACTGGCATCCAGTGCGTAGTGGAGGCCAGGATACTACTAAGCATTGTGACTGCACAGGGCAGCCTTCACTCCAGTGAATCGCCAGCCCAAATGTCAATAGTGTCATGGTGCTCAGACCCTGCTTACACCTGCGAACTGCACCCTTGAGAAAAGAACATTTTTTGTTATTCTCAGCATGTAGCGCATTTACTATCATTTTAGGGAAGGCAGATGAAGTGATATTCAGGACAAGGAGGGCCTAGAACTCTCCTCTACAATTATTGGTGCAGCCCAATTGGAAGGTAAGTTAGATTTCCCTGTCTCCTCACTCTGTGCCCACCCCTCCATGCAGGACCTCAGTGGGTGAGTAGGTAGACATGTTCACCATAGTGCAAAAAAGTAAAGGGCCTGCCATGCAAGTTACATTTTCATGATAATCAGAAAAATTCTGGTATTGGTTAGTTTCCAAAATCTACTTAGTTTATGTCACCGGCATATAGTAGTAGTTGAAATTATGGATTAAATAGTTATGGTTTAGGTTAAAAATACCTAAGAAATAACTCAAGACCCTAAGAATCCCAACATGACTTCATGGAAAAATGTATTTCAAGTCAAAAATGGGCTGGGCTCTAGCAGTGTGACTCAGTTGATTAGGCATCATCCTGTACACCAAAAGGTTGTGGATTCAATTCCCAGTCAGGGCACATACCTAAATTGCGGGTTTGATCTCTGGTCAAGGCACATACAGGAGGCAACCAATTGATGTTTCTTTCTCACATGGATGTTTCTCTCTCTCTCTCACTTTCTCTCTAAAATCAATAAACATATCCACAGGTGAGGATACATAAAATAAAATAAATAAAAAATGGTACATGTACTGCATATTCTGTCTCTTATAAATAATGGCCATTTTGTTAACCCTGATTCAAGATGAGACAAATATTACGAAGGTGAAGCTAGGTTAATTATATTTCATGTTGCAGGCATTGCAAATTAGATTGCTTATTTACAGTCATTTATTACAAGTAGAAAGTACTGTCATCAAATTTGATTTAGATGGATTTTATTGAGCAGTGGGAGCTGGTTTAATTGAAAAAGTTTCTACTTCAAAACACACTAGAGTGTTCATTATCTGGTTTTGAACATGCAAGGCCTGTATATACTGCTCTTCTAATATTTCCTGCATGTATTTGATTGAATTATGTTGCATAATGAAACATGTAACCAGAGCAGAAATTTAAAATTAGAAAGGTATAAGAATATCACAATTATTTGAAAAAATATAATTATATCAACCTACTTTCAGACAATATAGTCTAACATTAACTGATTTCATGTCTTTGAACAAAGGCCAAACTCTTAAATGGTCTCAAAAGAATCAAAATAATACATATGTATCAGAAGGACTCAGATCTTGACTTCAAGGAAGTATGCCAAGCTATATAGCTTCATTGCCACTGAGTGCACACTCCATATTTCCATCTGTAACTTAGTTCAACACAGTGTGTATGGAAGTGCAGTGGCTGCTGTATATAATGCTTGGAGACTAGAGGAGCAAATTTCATCTGAGTATCACTTTTAACTGATAAAGAAGGTTCCTTCAAATGGCACTGACGAAATCAAAAACAGACTCAATCCAACTATAGAAATGTGTCTGAAATTGTACATGTACCTTCTTTATAGGTCTATCTCTCTCACTAAACTATGCATCTTTTGAGAACAGAAAACATGCTTTGTTCTTGATTGGGAGAGAAATCATTAATTAGTGGCTTATTTAATACTAGAGGTAAGGCATTTGAAGCACTTAGTAAAGCACTTGACATATCATAAAACAATAAATTTTCACTATTTTCACTTACACTATTATTTTCATTTAAAAATGAAAGTAATTGATGGGGTATAGCAGGATATGATGGTGGTTTGTGATGTACTGCAAATCAGTAGCAGACTTTGGGTTGGCAACCTCATCTTAAAATTCAAAGTACTGATCTATTCTCAAATTATAACTCATAGATCACTTATTTTACTTGCTATTTTCAGTTAGGTATTGTTTTAAAAATGAGTTTTAAAAAATGTAGTCTGTGATCAAAAATATGCTGAGTTATACAAAGTCTAATTGTTTTGTTTTTAGCAGGAGGAGTTGTCAAAGCTATAAAATTCCATTATACATTATAAATCTCAAAGAGGGAAAACTTGTATGAAATACTCCCCAAAGTTATTGAACCCCAGAATCTCTCTCTCAAGCATCTTCAAGAACTTCTCCTCCACGAAATGCCTTTTAAAGAAATACTTCAGCCCTAGCTAGTTTCCTCAGTGGATAGAGTCCCAGGTTCTATGGACTGAAGGGTCCCAGGTCCAGTTCTGGTCAAGGGCACATGCCCAGGTTGTGGCCTCTGTCCCCAGTATGGGGCATGCTGTCAATGATTCTCTCTCATCACTGATACTCCTATCTCTCAATCCCTATCCCTTCCTCTCTGAAATCAATAAAATATATATTTTTTAAAAGAAATACTTCTCTAGACAATAATACAGATAACAAACATCACAATATCCATTTAGTGACTCAGAACAAATCATGAGTTTTATAGAAAGGTTTTCATTATGCTTAATAAGTAGTATATTCTCTTTTCCCCCTCTAATTTGTTTGGAACAGGTTCCACGTATAAACATTGATTTGTCTTGTAAGCCAAGGAAAGAGGCCTTTTCTGTCTATGCCTCATGCTTTTTAGGATTAGTATTGATTAATGGGTGGAAAATATGAGGCATCTAGAGTCCTTTCTCAGCATCCAATAACCTAAAGCCAAACAACAAAAGGCAGACATGGGAAATACTAGAGAGAAGAACCAGACCCCTGATGTCCTTGTTCCTGCTGATTGTTACCACACAACCAAGGACCCTGCAGATTGGAGAAAAAATACACTGCCAGCTGTAGTTAGATAAAAATGCTTGTTGCACATATTTGGACTGCATAAAGGAAAACTCAGAAGTGTCAGAAGATTTCAAAATTAATATGCAATTGCTCAGCTGTAAACTATTAATAATGAGTGTATACTAGTATATGCTAAATATCTCCTTCCTCCATGTTTAACATCTTCCAATGCATCATGTTTAAGGGGCGCTATTGTCCTTGCATTCTCCATCCATTTGAAAATATGCCATTCAAACATGCTTGTTCTCACAACATCAGCTAACCAAAGGGCAAGCATGGGAAAGAAAGAGACAGACCAAGACCCGTGTCCTTGCTCCTGCTGTTAGCATCCTCAGATACAGCCATCCTCAAGGCACAAATTTTGAAGACAGTCACAGGCTGGAGATGTAGAATGGGGCTTGTGGTGTATTCGGAAAAAAAGTCCTCCCATTTGTAACTGGGATTCTCTAGTACCTTAGCTGGGCTTGCTTGTAAGGAAGCAGGGAGGCCTTACCTCTAAGAGCTGCCTACAAAGCAAAGGGCCCTCTGTGAGACATGACTGTTTAAGGCCTCTGGAGGGAAAAGATCTCTTCGGTGACATCAAAAGGACTTCCTCCTTCTAATCCAAGGGAAATTTAATTGAATAGAAGTGTCTTCCCTGCCTGAAATTATACACAAATGTTTCTTCTCAATTAAGTTGAAAATTTAAAAAAATGATAATGTGGATTCCTTAATTTTTTTTAAAACATAAAAGTGCTAAGAAAAGTCAGTGGTTTCTGACCCTTGCCTCATGAATGGTGCTAATGGGCACTGGTGAGAAGGAGGTAAATGGCATGTTGTCTGTGACCAGGAAATTCTAGGTTCTGATAAAAGCTCAAGTTGATAATGCAATTAACAGATGACAGAGCCTGCAATATGTCTTCTGCTATACAATATTTGTTAAAATGGTTCATCTGTGTTCTCTTCTTGTGAAAGTTACAGTGAAAAAAAATTATCCATTACTACAAAAGTAAAATGCAGCATCCTAATGGTGCTTGAAGCTCCTTGCAATGCTGGGATTTTTAGCAATCCTAACCTAATCTAATAAAAGAGTAATATACCAATTGACCCTCACTCTGTTATACCCACAAGCCACACCCACTAGCCACAGCCAGCAACTAATCAGGAGCAGATATGCAAATTAACCCAACAAAGATGGCAGAGGCCAGAGCTGGGATACTTGCTTTGCAGCCACAGCTACCACGCAAGCATTCTGGCTCTGGCCGCTCCAGGCCTGTTGGAGACTCAGAAGGCAGGGGAGACAGAGAAGACCGGCTCCAGTGCCTGAGGCTAGCTTCTGCTGGAGTTGAAGAAGCCATCTGTCCGTGATCGCAGGTGCAGGGAGAAACCACCTGTGTGTGATCGCAGGCCACCCGAGGAGAAGCCGCCTATCAGTGATTGTAGGAGGCTTCTCCCCTGCGCCTACAATCATGGACAGGTGGCTTCCCCCCTGCACCTGTGATCATGGACAGGATCAGTCCTAAGCCAGAAGATGGACATCCTTCCAAGGGGTCCCAGACTACGAGAGGGCACAGGCCAGACTGAGGGATCCACCCCCCTCCCCCACAGTGCACAAATTTTTGTGCACCGGGCCCCTAGTAATCTAATAAAAGAGTTATATGTAAATTGACCATCACTCCGAAACACAAGATGGCCACTCCCATGTGGTAAAAGATAGCCACCCCCATGTGGACACAAGATGGTTGCCACAAGATGGCCGGCAGGGGAGGGCAGTTGAGAGGGACCAGGCCTGAAAGGGAGGGCAGTTGGGATCGGGCCTAAACAGACAATCTGACATCCCTTGAGAGGTTCCAGATTGGAGAGGGTACAGGCTGGGCTGAGGGACACACACCACATGCCCCCCTCCCACCCCCACCTCCTGTGCACAAATTTCATGCACTGGACCTCTAGTTATTAATAATTAATTACCAGCCCTAACTGGTTAGGTTTAGTGGATAGAGCGTCAGCCTGCAGACTGAAGGGTCCCAGGTTCAATTCCAGTCAAGTGCATGTACCTTGGTTGTGGGCACATCCCCAGTAAGGGGTATGTAGGAGGCAGCTGATAGACATTTCTCTCATCGATGTTTCTAACTCTCTATCCCTCTCCCTTCCTCTCTGTAAAAAAATCAATAAAATGTATATTAAAAAATAATAATTAATTACCAGCTATGCCATAAGCAGCTGATAGCTCTCCATTATAAAATACACTAGGTCATATGTTGCAACCTCCAGCAGTTTTCTTAAGGTTATTTAACCTGTATTGTCAACATTGAATTCATTTTCCAGGTGGGCAAACCAAGGCTATTCTACCAAATAATTGTTCAAAATGAATGACAGTATTGCAACTGAGATCACCATCTTAACTCCAGGTTTAACATGACAGGCACAAGTAGAAATCACTGGTTAATGATTTGGGGTTGGAGTGGAAATGGGGTTTCATTAATCACAAACTCTAGGTCATTTGTTTCATCCATCAAATTCAAGAAAAAGCAACATGATAAATTATTAAAAGGTGAACTTGGCCCATGTTTCTCAATATGTGGTTTGGAGCAAGTGTTCTCTTAAAGGAAAGGAAACTAAATCAAAGCTTGCCAACATGAAAGCAAAAGACTCAAGTCCAAGACCTTTGTCCATCAGCTCAAGAGCTTAATACTCAGGTTTCAGTGTGTAGGAGGGGTCCAAAGCGAGGAGTATCTTAGAGCACCTTACTAAGTGCTATAAGATACTCCCCTCCTCTCAGTTCCCTCAATTCTACTCAGCAATTATTCAAGAACCTGATGGCTTTCTCCTAATTACAGCATCTGCAGGAATCTAAAATGGAAATAAAAGTGGCTGAAGCATACTTAAAGCCCAGACCCCATGGAGAGGGACTCCATGTGGAATAGTTCTTCCCAGTGCTGTCACTTGAGACTTTCTCTCTGTTACATGCCAGATCAGTCTGTTAGAATAAAGACTGGCTCAGGCTCTTGGCTATTTTCTCTGAAGAAAATGTATGAGATGAGTTCTGAGATACAAACCATGTGAGTTTTACCAGGACACTTCCCCTCTGGGACTTTATTTTCTTACTACAGACCCAGTGCAAGAATTCGTGCATGGGTGGGGTCCAATTGGCCTAATCCAATGGGGGGGGGGGGAGGAAATCGGGGCCAGGCCTGTCAGGAGGAGGAGATGAAGGGAAGTTGGCTGGGCCAACTGGGAGGAGGGGCCAATCAGGGGTCAGCAGCTGGAGGAGGGGCTATGGAAGGTTGGATGGCCAGCCCCACCCCTGATTAGTGTAGGGGGGAATCGGGGGAGGAGCTGGGTGAGGAGAAGGGCTGCGGGTTGATTGAGGTGGTGGGGGATGATCAGGGGTGAGACCAGCCATGGGGAGGAGCTGTGGGCAGTGGGCTGACTGGTCCTGCCCCCAAATGGAGTGTGGGTGGGTGATTGAGGGCCAGCAGCCTTGGAGAGGGGCATGGGTGGTTGGCCAGCCAGCCCTGCCCCTGAACAGAGTGGGGGGCTGATCAGGGGTGGAGCTGGCTTAGGGGAGGGGCCATAGGCTGAGTGGGATGGTGGGAGCCCATTGAGGGCAGAGCCAGCCAGGGGAAAGGGCCGCAGGTGGTTGGCCAGCAGATTTTGCCCCTGATTGGGGTTGGAGGGCTGATCTGGGGTGGGGTCAGGGAGGGGGAGGGACTGCAGGGGGTTGGCTGGCTAGCTCCATCCCTTTGGGGGTAAGAAGGGGTAAAGGGGTGATCAGCGGCAGAGCTGGCCAGGGGAAGGGGCTGCAGGCTGATGTGTTGGTGGGGGCCAATCAGGGAGCTAGCTGGGGAGAAGGGCCAGCTAGGGAGAAGGGCTGTGGGGGTTGGCCGGCCAGCCCCACCCCCTGATGGGGCTGGTTCTCTGGCCACAGTGCGTGTCATAGTGACTGGTCATTCCAGTTGTT
>PVJC01048552.1:0-12487 GCA_004026665.1 Murina feae | reverse complement strand
ACTTCAAATGGTAAGGTTTGGTATACAGAATCCATTGTCAGATTGGAGGAACTGCCTAAGACTGTTCAGGTATTTGGCCAGTAAGAGGAAATAACATGCAGATTGAAATGCCCTCAGCTGTCTGGCAGCAAGCAATCATTTATGCATCCTTCTCAGGTTTGGGGAAATGCCCTCAGCCATCTCCAGATGATTCAGCCCTGCTGGCATGCTGGAAAACAAAGAAGACAGGAAAGATACTACTGTATTTTCAGGCATATAAGACAACCCCCAACTTTTCCAATTAAAATATAGAGTTTGGGATATACTTGCCATATAAGACTACCCCTCTTCCAACACACACCAAATAAAAATTTTTAAAAATCAGATTTCATTTGAAATGAATGAAGTGCAGCTGTTTTTGAGCTCCCCCCACTATATGCAGCCACCACAGATTTTTCCAGTCTGGCTCGGAAGTTTCAGCATCTGCCCTATAAGACACTCAGTGTATAAGACGACCCTGGACTTTTGAGAAGATTTTCCTGGGTTAAAAAGTCATCTTATACCCTGGAAAATATGGTAAGTTGTCAGAAGCATCTTCTGATCAAAATGATGACTATTCTATCTTCAATAAGAAAGTAACTATATTTGTTGAAATTCATGAATTCACAATTACGTATTGAAGTGAGAGACATATTTTATACATTATGAATCATTTTCTACAAATATATTTCTAGAATTAATTAAGTAAAATGAAGAGTATAAATATTTGACTGGTTTCTTGCATGATTTTCAAACTGTTTCAAAAAAGGGCTATACAACTTTATAATAAATATCATAGTGATTGAACATTGGCAGCATTGTTATTTTTTAAAATTATTTCTTTCAATGAGTTATCCACTTCCTCACTTTCCACTGCTTTGCTCTCCTTATGGCTTTTCCCCTTACACTCTGTAACTGCTCCTGCTATGTTTCCCATGAACTCTGTGTCATAAAACCCCGTACCTTTTTTATTCCAGTTGGATTGGCTGCTCCCAGCAGGATCCACCTCATGGCTCATGAAAACCTTTTCAAGGGTCTTCCTTGTTTTCCCTGAAACCACATGTTCTCATTTTCTTCTTTTCTGTCTGCCAACTCCTGCTCAATCCCCTCACCAGTGCCTCTTTGGCTAATCTTTAAATGTTGCTTTTCCTGCCTTCTTTCTGTTCATTTTTTGAAGTTCCTTGGGAGAGGGAATACGTTTCTCTGAGTTTAATTGCCACCTATTAAGCAATGGCTCCAGAATACGGACCTCTCCTCTAGCCCTGACAGCCTGCCTGAGCTCCCAACTAACACTACCACCTACCAATTCAGCATCTCTAGTTGGATGTCTCCTGGGGACCTCCAACCTACCTCTGAATAACTGAAGTCATGATTTCCCCAATCCACTCAACCTGTTCCTTCTCTGGAATTCCCTATTGTTATAAAAAGAACAACTATCTGTACAGTTGGCATCAAGCCAAAAACCTAGGGATATTTAATCAAGAAAAAAGATGTGGCCCAGTCAGTGTATTTCAATGGGTTGTGTGTCAATCTATGAACCAGGAGGTCAGGGTTCAATTCCAAGTCAGGGAACTTGCTTAGGTTGCAGACTTAATCCCCAGAAGGGAGTATGCATGAGACAGCCAATCAATGATTCTCAACACTGGTGTTTCTATCTTTTGCTCCCTCTCCCTTCTTCTATGGAATCAATGAAAATACACATATTTTTTAAAATAAAAAAGATGATGTAAAGGGAAGAAAGCAAAACAGCTGCCATGGTCATGCACTCACCTGGTTGCAGACAGGCTTGTACTTGAGCCCTGGCTTGTTCAGGATCATCTCCAGCAGTTTGTGATTGAAATTGGACACCCCAATGGATTTGGTTAAACCTGCATCCTTACACTTCTCCAGAGCCTAGGGAGGAAGGTCATGTGTGGCAAATCTTTAGTATAGTGAACTTTCATTTGACCGTGAACTTTTTAAAGACTGGAAATCTGTCTTAACATACATAATAACGTGGCTGAATCAAACAGCTTTTTCCCAGTGCACTTTATTGGTAAGTACACATAGCTTTTGTCCTTGATCTGTGACATGAACACCTAGGGCAATAAATAGATATTAAGATGCTTTTAAATTCCCCTCATCTACCTGCTTCTTCCATGGTGTGTTATTTCCTGTTAGGCATGTAGCACATGGTTAAAGACAAAGAGGAACTCAGATTTTCCACTAGTCAAAGTTTTTTCTGTTTCCTCTTTCCTGGAATGGTGAAACAAGTGTATGGAATGGGGGGTAGGAGGCAGGCTTTTTCCTCTCCTGCTAAGCAGACAACAGCTTCTCCCTCTCTGGTGTGTTATTCTGTCCTGGGATAGAGCTCTAACTCCTCTGGAGTTTGCTCATGAAGATGCCTCTTTTAGAGCTCACAGGCTCAACCCGATCAATGTGGCAAAGAAACTCCTACTTAGGACCACAGAAGTTTACATTAAAAGTAGACCTTAGTGCCCAGCAGGCATGGTTCAGTGGCTGAGCATTGACCTATGAACCAGGAGGTCACAGGTTTGATTTCGGGTCAGGGCACATGCCTGGGTTGTCAGCTTAATCCCCAATGTGGATGTGCAGGAGGCAGCCAATCAATGATTCTCTCATCATTGATGTTTCTATGTTTCTCTTCCTCTCCCTTCCTCTATAAAAATCGATAAAAACTTTTTTTTTTAAAAAAGTAGACCTTAGCTGTGATCCCGTTCAACTCCCTTCCTTTACAGATGAGAACACCAAACTACAGAGGAGTTTGGCGACAGGTCTGAGGACAGACAATGGATGGAGCCAGAACTCATTTCTTCTGATCCCCATGCACTGATGTCCACCTTATCCTACTATCTTTGTGTGGCAGTAGCAGTACATACCTCCCAGGTGTCACGCAGGTCCACTGTCTCTAAAATAATTTTCCCATTGGCATCTTTAGGCATAAGCTCCTCTCCAGGCTGGAATACAGAGAGGGGAGAAGAAAGAATTTTTAAAAAATGATCTTCCTCATGTCTAAGTAGCTTGGTAACACAACCTTCAGGAGGCTGTTATTACTAAGCAGTGTGTGTGTGTGTGTGTGTGTGTGTGTGTGTGTGTGTGTGTGTGAGGTAAGAGAAGACATGGGGGAAAGGAAGATCAAAATCAGTTGAGAGACTGTAGCAAAGCACCTCCCTTTTACCTCCACTTTCCTGTCCACACATTCCCCTCAAATTCTGCTAAGAATGAGTTCCCCTATGGTTAGAATTGATTTTGTTTCCCAGGGACGGGCTTGTTTGGATGACGGGATTTCCCTTTACTATTAAGAATGTGTTTTAGTTCCAATTTATGTGAACCCAACTCAGAGATAGTGAGAATACCAGATGTACTCAGCAAATGTCCACTGTGATGAGAGACTGGACCAGTGATGCTCCAAGGAGCCCCGTGTGCAATATGGGCCACCCTACAGTGCCTCCCTCTTGACCTGGTTGAGAGGTCCATGTGCAAGAGACCCTCCCCCTACAGACGTGTTCACTTTCATTGTGTCTCTACTATCTTTGTAACTCAGCTTTCTTGAGACCCTCTTCAATAAGAGGGAGCACACCACTTAGCCATGGAGGGCAGTGTCTTCAGGTCTTTGATGTGGGATAACAAGGAAAACAAAAGTTAACCTTCATAGCTATTGGCACATGAATGATGAATAGATCTACACAGTCCAGTTGAAGCTTCTTCAGTGATCTTTCCAGGGCAGGTCGCACCAATTCTGGTCGAAAGAAAGTAGACCAAAGCTGTAATAACCAAAAAAACAAAAAATTTTTTTTAAATGGTTAATGATGTCATACATTTGGGAACTGAAATTAAATTTCATGATTAAGAGATTGAGCAGTGAGTAACCAACTACTATGGTGGTCTCAAAATAGGAAGTTCTGTGGCTAACTTTATGTTATTGTGAAGCTTTTAATGGGATACTGAGATTTATTTGAGTGACTGTAAGAAAACTGTCAATAAAACATAGATGGGCCAGGAGAAGCGACCTAAATGTTTCAAGGATTAGCAAACTCAGTTCTGAAAAGAGAGTCAAGAAATGTCAGGAAGGGGAAATGGAATTTACTGCCCTACATAGGAAATGCCTGGAAGCAGGACTGCTGAGAGGTCCACATTCTGAAAACAAATCATCATTGATATGGACACACATAGGGCCATTCTGTAGAGACCTCAGCCCTCTTTGTGTTGGAAGCAGGGTTTTCCAAAGTTTTACAAATTTCAGTAAATTTGATGCTGATTTGAAAACAGTCTTTTCTAGTCTGGCTCCCGTCTTGGAATAATATGTCAACCTCACTTGGATATGTGCTGAGAGAATTTGCTGAAGAAAGAATGGAAAGAGTGGACCCACTCTGCAGTGGCTAAGTCAATCCACAAGCTGATGGAGAAGCTAAGTGTCTTTATTTGTGTTTTACATATGAATGCTTACCCTTGTTCCAAGAGTCTAAGCAACTGTGTCCCACCTTTAGTACATTCTGGAGCAAAGCAATCCTTTCTTCTTTCTTTTTTCCCTATAATGGGACTTTACAATGTCAGGAGATAAATTATTCAAACCAAGTCCAAAGATTTTTGTTTTGTATTTGTTTCCCCCCGTTCCCCCCAAATAACCTATGTGTTTTGAAAAGGACCTCCTGTCACTTGCTCACAGCACCTTGGTGGTGTAGAATAGGTCCTCTCTCTTCACAGTGCCATCCGCAATCTTCTCTCGAAGTGCCTTGCCAACCTCCTCCTCATTTTCATAGACATATGCTGCGTCAATGTGACGGAAACCTACATCGATTGCCACTTTGGTGGCCTCAGCAGCCTTGCTCTTAGGAACCTATAAAATATGAATGAGGAAGGCTGGCAGTTGACCTGACTCAGAGAGATGCAACTTATTTCCGTAAGGGTATGTTTATCATTTGTTTCTGCATGTTTCCCGTTCCCTTGGTTCATGGGGAAAACCTTGGCAAGAAATCTGTACACTGGGGGCATGGATTTAACTCCAATATAGCCTCTAATCTGAAATAAATGAGTAAAATGGACTTCACCAGGCAATGTGGGAAATTAAGTCATTCAATAAAGAATTTGTTCCACAGGCCCCTGGCACGTCCTCTCATCCTCCCTCCATGTTTCCCCCTGGGGGGATTTATGGTCCTGTTTGTTCAACTTGAGCATCTGCAAGATTAGACCTGGTTCCCAGTGGAGGAAACCTTCTACCAGGTGACAGAGGAAACGTTCCACCTACCCCAATGCCATGGCTGCCCCCTAGTCATTCAGAGCTCCTGAGTTTATGCCAGGAGATCCTGAGTTTAACAGCAGATTACTATATGGACAGTGGTATTTGATCCTGCTTTTCAGAAGATAGAGTGGTCTCTATGTGATGGTGGCAGGGAGGAGCATGACTGGAGTTCAGACAAGTCACTAGGGCGGCTCTTGGTGCTTCTATGCCTAGTAATAACCATGAATAAACAATGTTAGCAACTACTGAGAGGGTCAACATGAAATGCAGGCAGATAGGCAGGGGTCCAGTGGAAAACAAAGGCAGGTGGAACATAGGCAGGGGCAGACACTGCAGTTTGAACAAGCCTAATCACAGAAACCAACCATGCAGAAACAATAAACTGTTTTCTGGACTCAAAATGGGAGGCATGACTAAACAAGGGATGGCCTTCAGCAACAACATGTATGAACACATAGAAAGAGAAAGTTCAGCATAGGAATGGAGGAAGAACCCATAGAAACAGGAAAAGTTCAGATCAGTTGCTGGGCAAGTACAATTGAGGGAATCAATCAGGTGACAACATGAATAGATATGGAAGCAGACTTGTAACAAATATATAACCCGAGACTGCAAGGCTTTATGGGGCAGCCTCTTATTACCCCACTTGCCTTGCCACTGCCCAAGCCCCACGAAGGGAGTCTGAATCTGCTTGAAATAAATTTTGCACACTTTTGCTTAAATCTTCTGGTCTTCGTAGCTTATTCTTCGGCGTCGTGAGACACCACCCCAGGAGAAAAACTCTTGGCTCACCATTCTGCTTATCAGTTTGGGGGGCTCAGTCAGAAATTCGACCTCTCCACATCAAACTGGCATTAGATCACCAGACAGAACAAAGGAGGACTGCAGGGTTCAGGGTTACAGCCGTGCTCGAGGCCCTTCAGCACTTTCTACAGTGCTGCCCTGTGGGTCCTAGGACCTTTGAATGTAAGTAGCTGATCGAAAACTCTAGTCTGGGACATCTTCAAAAGTACAAGTTTCTGGAAAAAATTTGGCCATGTTTGCAGATCAAATGAACTCATTACAGCTTTGATTGCTAGATCATCTGCTTTCATCTTTGTTGCTAAAAGTCTGTAAAGTGGATTTGGAGCTATTAAAATGTCTTTTGCTTTGTTGGGAATATGGTTTGAAACTAAGTATGTTTAAAATATGTTCATAAGGGTCAATCTAATGAATGCTGGTTGTTTGCTTTTCTTGGTTATTGAGGATTGAAGCTTCTAATAATTATTAATTGGAAATTATATAATTTCCGTAATAAAAAGCATGATGCATAGAGATGCATGTTGAAAATTAATTATTCCTAAAAGTTGTAAAAAGATTTGTGAAAATTATAAAAGGTTTATCAGGAAAAACATTAAATGGAAATAAAAACAAATTTGCAGCCAGCTTGTAGCTAACAAACTTTTACCTTCCCCAGCTAAGGACACAAAGCAAATGGTTAAAAACAACAACAAAAGACTCCCTATAAAAAAAGGAGGGATGAAGGGGAAAGGAAAAAAAAAAGGCCATTTTACTCCCTAGGCTCAGAGGCCTGCAGTCTCAAGGCTTGGCGAGGTAAATGTGCATGTCATGATTTCTGAAAAAGCCATAAAAAAACAAACAAACAGGAAATCTTAAGAATTGATCTATATCAGGATATTCAACAGAACACTTATGAGATTTACAGACAAGAGGGTGTATAATGCTTTGGACCCTCACCCAGACTGCTCTTCAGATTGGTTGGAGGCCCATCTACTAGTATACTTCATGACCCAGATGTCTAGTTTACTTACTTTGCTTCTTCAATGAAGATGCATACTTTAATTGCTTTGATAAATTGGCTTTTCACAGTACAGTCAAGGTCTCTCATATAAATTCACTTATGTGAGAAGAAAAAAAATCAGGTTTTGTCACTCTTGTTAAAGGTATTCCTAATTTGGGGCATTGTTTTTCAGATACAAGGAAAAAAACAATTTAGTAAATTAAATGTTTTTCTCCCTACCTAATCCTTCCAGAATTTGACAATCCATAATAAATAAGTCATAGCAATGTGTTTCTTTGCATGGATTCAATAATAGTCTCCAATGATAGTTTTATTAACCAAGACTTTTGCTGGAGTATCATGCCTGAGAGAGACATCCCTGGACTCTGGATGTCACCAGAAGACTGGAAGCCAATGTGAGCACCTCAGAGAACAGCCTGGTATCTTGCTTGGTCACATAATTCAATGTCAGTCTTTCCAGATAAGGAATGAAGGTTGCTTTCCTGAGAGTTAGTGAGAAAGGAGCCTCAAGACATTTTGGAAACATCAAAAACTTGAGAAATTAACCCACATCTACATTTCAGGCAACTGGGTGGCTCAGCTTCTTTGCCCTGAGGAGTTCATTAAAGCTGGGTCATGAGATTCCAGCAAAACAGATTTTTAAAACAGCCGATATAGGTCATTACTGTTCCTAATTGTATTCATACAAACAATCAGGCCAGATTGAAACTGGACTTAATACTGAAGTATGGTAGCAATCATCTCAGGTAGAAACTGTAGTTTAACCCTGCTGTTTGGCTTCTGAATTATATAAATCATTCCATGTGATTGAATACCCTATTGATTGTAATGTGAATATCCCATTGATTGTAATCTTACTGGTTTTAGAAAGCACATTCTTCTGCACCAGGACCAGGACTGCACAATTACTCTAAATTGCCTTGATGGTTCCAGATAATGTGTTTCTGTTGACTTAGTGGTCCTAAGACACGAGGGCTCTAGATATTGTGTTTCTGTCAACTCAGTGATCTGGAGACCCAAAACTATAATTTAACTAACATGCTCAATTCTGCTTCTGTAACTGCTTTTTGCAAACCACGTTCCTCATTCCAGATCCAAAGATGTAATCTATACCTTTGTGATTTTTGCCTATATAATTCTGGTGTTGCGGTCATATTATCACTACGAGATTTGAGATGCATTGTCCCCTCATAGTCCTGGATTTGCAATAAATGTGACTCCTAATTCGACTTCTTGAGGAGTCCTTGTATGACTCTTGAGGTACATTACAACAATACAACAATACAATAAATGAATTGGTCTTTAATAAGAATAAGGGTGATTTGGGGGAGAAAGATATTTTTAACAGACTCTATAATAAGAGGTACTAATCCTACATCATTTATCTAGGAGGGGTGCCCCAAACAGAGAAGATAAGATCACAGAAGATGCTGGACATCTTTTTGTGTGTTTTCATACAGATGGAAAGCACTTCATCCTCACCCTGTGCAGACAGTGCTTGGGAAGCTTTTGTTGCATTGGTACACATTCAACCCTCATACCCTTAAAGAGAAATGCCTGATTTTCTTTTCTACCCAGGCTTGGTTTCAATATCAACTGGCAGATAGAGAGAGACATAGTCCCCAGAGGGAAGTGTTACCGTATTTTCCGGTGTATAAGACGACTTTTTAACGCAGGAAAATCTTCTCAAAAGTCAGGGGTCATCTTATACGCTGGGTGTCGTCTGATAGGGCAGGTGCTGAAACTTCCGAGCCGGACTGGAAAATCTTCAGTTGCCACATACGGTGGGGGGAGTTCAAAAACAGCCACACTTCATTCATTTCAATGAAGGCGGACGGAGACCGCAAGTGTCTCTGGTCGGCTCCTTTTTGTGCTGCATACGGTCTCAGTCCGTACTTTTTAACCCAGGAAAATCTCAAAAGTTGGGGGTCGTCTTATACCCCCATTCGTCTTATACACCAGAAAATAAGGTACAATACCATCTTGTAATTAAATCTTTTCTATAAGAGGGAAGGAAGTAGTTTAAGTTCTCATAAATTCAGGCTATTTTTAAGAAATAATCAAAAATTAAGTCAGCAATACAAAATTGAACCATAGCTTTTGATAGCCTTGACCCAAAACAAAACCAGAACATCAAAAACCCATAGGAAGGTGACTGGTCCTAGTGGCCTACAAAATACACCTAAGCTATCTTGTCCTCCTAATAAGATAGGACCCCTGGAAGGACAAGTCCCACCAGGACCCAAGGGGACTCCCACCAGTCCCAACTACTCTCTGCCCTCTCCAGGCAATGGCAGGGGAATAGTTTTGACCCACTCTTGCCCAAGGTATCATTTTCCATACAGGACTTAAAACAAAATAAATAAATTATTCTACCCCAGGAAGCTGGTTGGCCCCTCTTCTCAGCCTTTGTTTAGCTATTTCTGTTACTTATCTTTGGCCCTTGCTTACTAAACCTCTTGAAACATTTTGTTTCTTCTCGCATAGAGATTATAAAATTCCAAATGCAGCCCTAGATGGAAATGATTGCTTTTTACCATAGACCCCTAGACCTTTTCTTCCGATGGAATCTGGCATCAGCTCCCCCAAAATGCCCACTGTCAGCAGGAAGTAGCCAGAGTGGTAATCACCCTGCTCCCAACAACAGTTGGAGGCTCCTAATCAAAAGGGGGACTAAAAAGTTTAACTTTAAATGCAGGCAGATATGGTAGGGGTCCAATGGAAAACAAAGGCAGGTAGAAAATTGGCAGGGGTAGACATGGCAATTTGAGCAAGTCTAATCACAGAAACCAATCAAGCAGAAATAATAAAATGTTTCTAAACTCAGAGAGGGAGGAATGGGGAAAGAAGAAAGGGCCTGCAGCAACCAGGTGTACGAACGCATAGAAACAAGTTCAGCATAGGAACAAAGAAAAATACACAGAAACAGGGAAAGTTCAGGTCTATCGTGGGTGAAAACAATTGAGGAAATCAATTGTGATGACATGGATAAATATGGAAGCAGGCTTCTAGCAAATATATATCCCTGGACTACCAGGCTTTACGGGAGAGCCTTTTATTGTGCCCCATCCCCAAGAAGGGAGTTTGAATCTGCTTATAATGAATTTTGCACACTTTTGCTTGTATCTTTTGGTCTGCAGAGCACATTCTTCAGCATCATGAGACACGACACCAGGAGAAAAACCCTTGGCTCACTGTTCTGGTTATCAGTACCACTAGGCAAGAAAGATTGTGATAACCAGGTGATCAGACCTGTCAGTGATTACCTAAGAAAGATTATAAAGACCTTGGACCCAACTGGAGCAGGGTAGACAGTCTGTGTTATAAGTCTTGTTTTTGTTGTTGTTGTTGTTAATGCATTTATAGATAGACTAGAGACCTGGTGCATGAAATTCATGCATGGGATGGGAGGGGGAGGGTCTTTCAGCCCAGCCTACAATGATGCAAGCATTTTGTGCCTGGCCTAGCCAGAGTCCCTCTGCTGCTGGGTGTGGAATGTTTGCCTCGTTGCTGGGGCGACAACGCAAGCATTCCTCCCCCACTCCTCACATGGCCTCTCCGTGCCTGCTGCCCAGAGGCCCTCTGAGGCCAGGGGCCATAGTAGAACACTTGCCTCGTCACCATGGCGATGAAGCAAACATTCCGCCAGGCCTCTCACTCTTCCGACTCTCAGCAGCTGCCTCCCCCAGGACTGGGGGACTCCAATAGGGCCGAGAGGACTGGGTGCCACCATCTTGTGGCTATGGGTGCCACCATCTTTGTGGTGGAGTAATGGTTAATTTGCATATTACCCTTTTATTAAATAGGATAAATTACTGAATTAATAATTTATCATGATTAGAATCATGAATATTTTTAAAATCTTATCCCAATTTATTTTGTTATTGTTAATTCTAACCCTAACTTGAGGATATTTTTTCCATTGATTTTTTCAGAGTAATTGGAATAGAGGGAGGGATGGAGAGAAGGAGGGAGGAAGAGAAACATCCATGTGAGAGAGATACATGGATTGGTTGTCTCCTGTATGTGAAGGATCAAACCTGCAACCCAGGTGCATGCCATTGAGCAGGAAGCAAAACCACAATGCTTTGATGTATAGGCTGATCCTCCAACCACTTACCAACACTGGCCAGGGCTCAACCCAAAAGAGGTCTTTAAACAAATTTTCCTTTTCCCATAGGAAAATGTTAGAACTCTGCCTGAAGTCCATTCTCTCTGTACCAGGCAATTTTCTATCCTTCTGTCTTCAGTCCTTTGTGTCTACTGTTTCACATATGAGGAGGGGCTGTGTGAGGCTGCCCCTTGGTCAGCATCAGAGCTTCTGTGAAAGGACTGTAGTAGAAGCATGCCTCGTCTACTTGAATGGAGCCAATCCCACTGCTCATTAGATTGCCTGTGCCTGACATGAAGCCTTCCTGAAGCTCAACTCACCTCCTCCTTGAAGCCTCCCCGTAAAAAACCCAGCTCACAGAGAATAAAAATGGCGGCGGATTAGGCAGACGTATACAGTGCCTTGTCCCAGAGCAGATAGGGAAAGTAGCTGAAACGAGTAGCTTCCAGACCGAATTGGCAGTGGAGATCGAGCTGGGAGACAGCCTACAGCTGGAGAAGACAGAAGACTCCTGAGAGAGGAGAGAAAAAACTATATAACCAGATACCCAGAGAAGATAGATCATGGGGAGACAAAGAAACAGCCCGCATATGAAAGAAAAACAGACATCACCAGAAAGGGAAGTAAATGAAATGGAAGCAAGCAATTTGTCGAAGAAAGAATTCAGGGAAATGATCATAGGTGGATGAAAAGAATGGAAGACAAATTTGACAGTATGTGTAAGAACCAAGAGGAAATGAAGAAGAACCAAGAGGAAACGAAGAAGAATCAAGAGGAAATGAAGAAGAAGCAAGAAGAAATGCAAAACGACATCACCGCTATGAAGAACTCAATAGAAAGCATCAAGAGTAGACTAGAAGAAGCAGAGGACCGCATCAGTGAGCTAGAATACAAGGTAGAAAAAAATACCCAAACAGAGCAGCGCCTAGAAAAAAAAATTAAAAAGCAGGAGGAGAGCCTAAGAGAACTTTGGGACAACACAAAACGAAACAACATATGCACAATAGGGGTGCCAGAAGGAAAGGAAACTGAGCAAGGAATAGAAAACTTGTTTGAAGAAATAATGACAGAAAACTTCCCTGAAATAGGGAAGAAAAAACCCACGCAAATCCAAGAAGGCCACAAAGTTCCAATCAAAATGAACCCCAAAAGACCAACGCCAAGGCATATTATAATTAAATTGGCAAGCACCAATGACAAAGAAAGAATCTTAAAAGCGGCCAGAGAGAGACAGAAAGTTACCTACAAAGGCTCCCCAATCAGACTAGCGACTGATTTCTCAACAGAAACACATCAGGCAAGAAGGGAATGGAATGAA
>PVJC01048551.1:0-12499 GCA_004026665.1 Murina feae | reverse complement strand
ATCGGAGCTGAGCTGAAGGGCGCAGCTTCACTTTCGCTCCTGCCGCAATGGAAAGGGCTGTTTACTCAGGTCCGGGAGTGGCGGCCGCCATGTTGGCTGGGCTAATTTGCATACAGCCGCTCTGATTGGCTGGTGGGCGTGGCTTACCCTGTCTCAGAGAAACGGTTAATTTTAATATTTCGCTTTTATTAGTTTAGATTGGTTTTATTTAACAAATCTGTCCTTCCCTCCCTTCCCCCTTCCCTTTCCACCCCTTTCCTCACTCCCTCTCTTCCATTTTAAACAAAGTCAGGATGCCTGGGCATATTTTTCATCTTATCTGAACACTGTAATGTTGGTTCTTCATGTTAGGAATTAAATTGTTTTCCCTTTTTATCAAATTTATTGGGGTAACACTGTTTACAAAATTATACAGGTGTCAGGTGCACAATTCTACAACACATCATCTGTACACTGTATTGTGTGTTCACCACCCCATCAAGTCTCCGTCCATCATCATTTCCTCCCCCCATACCTCCACCTTCCTCCCCCAACCCCATTTTTTTTTGTTTGCTGCTCAATCCTTTCACCACCCCCATGTAGTCCCCCTACCCACTGACTGCTGTCAGCCTGTTCTCTATATGCTTGCTAGTTCATTTTGTTCATTAGATTCCACATGTGAGTGAAATCATATGGTACCTGTTTTTCTCTGGCTTATTTCACTTAGCATATTATTCTCCAATTCCATCTATGTTGACATAAAGGGTAAGATTTCCTTTTTATTTATTTTTCAATATATTTTTATTGATTTCAGAGAGTAAGGGAGAGGGCAAGGGAGATAGACACATCAATGAGAATCACTGACCGGCTGCCTTCTGCATGTCCCACACTCAGGATCAAGCCTGCAACCTAGGCATATGTCCTGAATGGGAATCGAACCATGACCTCCAGGTTCATAGGTTGACATTCAACCACTGAGCTATGCGGCTGGGCAGATTTCCTTATTTTTTTATGGCCGAGTAATATTCCATTATATAAATGTACCACAGCTGTTTATTCACTCATCTATTGATGGACATTTGGGCTGCTTCCATAGCTTTGCTATTGTAAATAATACTGCAATGAACATTCCTTCAAATTAGTGTTTTGGGTTTCTTTGGATAAACTCCCAGAAGTGGAATTGCTGGGTCATAAGGAAGTTATGTTTTTATTTTTCATTTTTTAACTAACTCCATACTACTTTCCACAGTGGCTGCATCAGTCTGTATTCCCACCAACAGTGCATGAGGGTTCCACGTCCTTGTCTCCACATCCTTACCAGCACTTGTTGTCTATTGATTTATTGATGATAGCCATTCTGACAGGTGTGAGGTAATATCTCCTTAATTTGCATTTCTCTGATGATTAGTAACATTGAGCATTTTTCATGTCTATTGGCCATCTGTATGTCCTCTTTGGAGAAGTGTCTATTCAGGGCCTTTGTCCATTTTTTTAATTGGATTATTTGGTTTTTTGTGTTTTGTTTTTTTATAATATATTTTTATTGATTTCAGAGAAGAAGGGAGAGGGAGAGAGAGATAGAAACATCAATGATGAGAGAAAATCATTAATCGGCTGCCTCCTGTACACCCCCTACTGGGGGTCGAGCCCACAACCAGGCATGTGCCCTTGACTGGAATCGAATCAGAGACCCTTCAGTCTGCAGGCCAGCGCTCTATCCACTGAGTCAAACCAGCTAGGGTTGGATTGGTTGTTTTGGGATATTGAGTTTTATGAGTTCTTTGTAAGCTTAAGTTATTAACTAACCCTAGATATTAACTAAACCCTTACCAGATGTATCATTAGCGAATGTGTTCTCCCATTCAGTTGTCTTTTCATTTTGTTAACGGTTTCCTTTGTTGTGCAAAAACTTTTTAGTTTGATGTTGTTACATTTGTATTTGTTTGTTTGTTTCCCTTGCCCAAGGAGCTATATCAGAAAAAATATTGCTAAGAGAAACGTCTGAGATTTTACTGCCAATGTTTCCTCCTAGGAGTTTTATGGTTTTAGTCTAACATTTACATCTTTAATCCAGAGCATGTTTTCCATCCATGCTTACCTTTAATATTTCCAGTTAGGTATTTTACAAAATCTACTGTTATTAATTTTCAAACTTTGCAAGTTCCTGCTGAGAATTTAGTAAAATAACAATATTTTTCTTAACATCTTCACTTTATATCCATGACAGACTTTGGGGGATTTGGGAGGAATTAAAACAATGGATCTTCAGATATCTAAATTTATGTGTTTTAAAAACTACTCTAAATCTCCAATATCAGCAAGTCAACAAACTAATACTGACCCAAATAATCTTGTCCATTTTCTCTTTTTATAGAAAATTTATGTTTGTCATAATGCATTCTAATCCCCCCACTCCCCTCCCCAAACCCCACCCCCGGGAAGCTCATTAAAGGCTAATTCTCCATTTTAAAATGCTGAAATTCCTTAGTGCTTGAACCTAGCTTATTTTCACTCAAAGCTTACTTTTTTGGATCACAGATCAGTGTTGTCTAACAGAAATATAATGCAAGCCACATATGTAATATAAAATTTTCTAGTAGTCACATTTTAAAAAGTAAAGAGAATTATAAAAAACTAACTTAATAATTAATGTTTTACAATATATTGAAAACATTATTTCAATATGTAACAATTTAAAAATTAATGAGAGCTATTTACATTCCTTTTTGTACTAAGTCCTCCAAACTCAGTATGTATTTTACATTTATGGCATATCTAAATTTGGACTAGACATACTTCAAGTGTTCAGTGGCCACATGTGACTAATGTCTACCAAACTGGACAGTACAGCCTTAACTGACCTCATCCATGCACTGCTTCAATCAGCAGCTATACTCAAATGACTCTGAATTCATATCTCCAGGCTTCTCTTCTGAGTGTAAGATTAGTATTTCCCAATGCCTAACAGGCATCTTATTTTAGATGACTCAAAGGCACCTAATACTCAAATAATGCCCAACTAAAATTCATGATCCCTCCCTCAAAAATGTGGCCCTCTTCTAATAGTCTCTAACCAATTCATATATATATACACACAAGACAAAAACCTAGAAATCAACCCCTTGACACTTCCTTTTCTCTCATTTACACATCCTATCCAACAAAAAGTTCTGTCCCTTTTACCTCCTAAATATCTCAACTCAACCTACAGCTCTCCATCGCAACCATCAGCCACTCACTCCTGCCCACCTCCAATCCATTTTCTTCAATACAAGGATATCTCAAAACTTAACTATGATGTCATCTCTACTTAAACCCTCCCATTCCCTGATAAAACTTTTCAACTAACTTCTATATTGCCTCCAGAACAAAAACAAAACTTATCATGGTCTCTGATGCTTGAGCTATATAATCTAGCTCCTGAGAATCTCCCAGCCCCATCTCATTATATTCCCTTTCTGTCCTGTCCTCCTTCCATCTTGGCCCTTCAGATCTTGGACCCACCTTTGCATGACCTTGGCTTTTTCCTTACTTAGGTTAATTTCCACTCATCCTCCATATCTCAGGGAACATTCCTGACCACCATGAAGACTTTTTCTCCATAAGATTACATCCTATTGTAGTAAAGAAATATCCTGCCACAACAAGATGTTCAATAATTATTTGTTGAGTAAGTACACCAATGAATCTGCCGTGTGTTTTCCCTAGACAAAGACAAGATACCATATTATCAGATGGTGTATTCAACATACTCTGCTCATACATCATTATTTCTGGAAAACCTTCCAGACTTCCCAAGAGTGAGTTAACTACTTTCAACAACACCCCGAAAGTAAAATATCAGTGTATAACATGTTTAAATTCTGCCTGTCTTATACACCATCCCAACAATAACCACAGTGCTTTGTGCATAAGAGGAATATGTATTTACTATGTGTGTTTCAGTACAGACAATACTGCAATATAACTGACTACTGTTGCAGATAATTATACTTTCAGTAACATTCTGTTAAAGAAATCACCTGTCACCACAAGATGTCTTCTTTGGTATGCACCCACACGATGAGGGTTCAATGAAAGAGCTATTTATCTCTACTTTAAAGGCTGTACAACTATAATATGTGAGAAGCACTCACATGTGCACAGACTCAGACTCACTGAGGAGATGTTACAGGGTTACACTGCTAAGGTACATAGAGGCCCTGTTCAGCCCTTTAGAAAAGGTGGTCCTTCCCGATTCTCTCCATTACCCATGTGCTTCTTTTCTGCCACCATTATCTTTGATCTGACACCCTTGTCAATACTTTACATTATCACAATGCATTTTTACCCCCACCACATTGCCACATTCTGTTTTTTGTTTTGTTTTGTTTTGTTTTTTGTCATCCTATGATTTCACAAATATTTCTCAATTTTCCAAAAATATCTGTATTGCTGGGAATGCAATATGCTTCTTCTAAAAATTATTTGGAGGTAAAGTGTTCTTCAACAACTTCCAAATCCTACATCTTTCAAAAAGTCAGAATTTCTAGAGAGATGGAACTTAACTATAACATGGTAAGTAAAAAATGCCCATATTCTATTGTCAAAAAAGAGAAAACACAAGCCAAAAAAGTTATCTAATTGTATTTTTATGATTCTTAAAATGTTACTATGCAATTTTTACTTGATTTAGCAAATGCTACTGTGTGAGAGAAAATTATTTTCAACTTGCTGAGGTAGCAAGTTTCTTTTTATACCCCTTTTATGCTGGAGGCAGTGAAGTGTACAAGCTGTTGAAACTAGATTTACAGGTTATTCACCAAAAAATCACTGCAAACAGCACCTTAAAACCTGAAAACTTGCACAGTTTAATAGAATATCGAGTCATTTTTAGCAGTTTACAATATCTATAAAAGCAACCAGGCAATATATATATAAACACATTTTGAGACAGAAGGTCAAGAAGGCTTATTGCTCTTGAACATTATAATTTCACAAATAATAAAAACCAAAGAGATAGTTACAAATGCCCATAAAAAACGAAACAAGAAATATTTCAAAATAGAAGGATGCTGCCAATAAGCTCCCCTGAAAACAAAGTATAAAGCGATTGGTTTCTTCTAGTGCTCAGCATGATCTATTATTCTGTTTCACCCAAAAAATATTTTAATGGTTCTGATCCCTTCCAAAACAGTGTTCCAAGGGTACATTTATATCAAAGTGGTCATAATAAAGTATTTTATAATTCCAGATAATTTTTAAAATCCTGTACTTAATATACAGCCCTACAAAGAACTATTAATATTCTTTATAACTATGAATATGCCTAAGAGTTATACTGAAATATCCTTTGCATAAACTCCTATTGTATGGCTGGTTAGCAATAGTGTATTATGTGAAGATATGGTAGTCATATTAATGATGCTGCAAAGACTCTTTCTTACTTGAACACTGATTTCATTCACTAGCCATCTCCTGCGAACAGGTGTGTCTCTCGGAAAACGGAAACCAAACAAATAAGAAAGTCACTGGAGTGGATTGCAGAACAGGAATCTGACTTTTTTGGTCTTGATCATTAATGTGTTTGGGAAGTGATGGGATATACAAAGAAGCTCTCCATCTGTGTATAAGTCAAAATCCAGGAATAAGAAATTCCAGTGAAAAGTCTGGAAGTAGTTCCATTTCCTTAGAGTAGCTATCTCAAGGCAGCATGAAGAATAACAGGGCAGGACCCTCAAGAAAGAGAACAATAACCACTCGATAATCCAACTGCCATTGTGCTTCTTATTTTCTCCTCTAGTGCTAAATTCTGATAGTGACTTTTATAAGCTGTAGCCTTTCTTAGTTGTTCAAAGGTGAAATGAAGAGAATGAAGTTTGGTATACACTTGGGCCAGAGGATATCAATATGGTGGTAGCACCAGTAATCAGAGACCAACCAAAAGAGAAGATGAAATTCAAAGAGACAAGAGGTGTTCATCCTCTTTTTCACCTCTAATTCTGGGCCTTCCACAAAAACAACACAAAACAAACAAACAAAAAGAAAAACTCTTGGGGTTCCAATGAAGAATAAGGATTTAAGGGGAAAAATGTATTAACAAATTAGAATAATAAATTGGTCTATATAGATCATCTGTAATCCCAGAAGATGACATTTTCATTAACAAGCTTTTCAGGGCTAAATAGTTCCCTAAACTACTATTTTAAGTAAAACTGACAACAGATTTAATAATAGTCTAGGTGTTTTAGCATCTATTTCTTTTCAGGTCCTACAAGTAATTAAATGAATAGGCTGAGTACAAAGAAAAAAGGTTTCATCAGTGACAGTAACAGAGCATGCCAAGAGTTAGATGAAACTCAGCATGTCAGAACTGGAAATTAGTTGCTCTATGATCAGACATCCTCCTTCTAGTGCTTTTCTCTGCCTAAACCTTTGAGATGCTGAATTTTACCATAGTAAGTCTCTACTTAAACATCACTTCTACTACAATACAGGACACTGAAAGCCTAGGAGGTCCTCACCTTCTTTGGAAAAAGTTTGGTCTGTTCAAGACCCATCAAAGACCTTGGCCTGGAAGCTCAATTAGTGTCATTCGCATAAGCCAAGGTTGCAGGTTCAATTCATGATCAAGGTACGCACAAGAATCAAACAATGAATGCATAAATAAGTGAAAACAACGAATCAATGTTTCTGCTTCTTTCTCTTTCTCCCTCTCTCTCATCAATAAATATTTTAAAAGACTTATCAGAAATTACATGATACTCCCAACTCCTAGAAAGATAAGTAATTTTATCAGACCACATATTACTCCTTTTTGTGAGTCAAAGTCATGAAAGCAACAGTTTGGCGGAAGTAAAACCTGTAAACAGATAATTTGTAATACAAAGTGGCACATGCTACACTACAACATTACAGGGGATTTATAACAAAGTAACAAATAGAGGAACTCTGCCTAGGCTTGGTTAGAGAATTTGGTTAGGAAATTCTGATTGGCAGGGGCATTCCCAAGTCAATTGTATCAGACTTTATTGAGGACCTAAAATGTGATGTGCTCTCTGGCACTACAGATACACAGGAAAATAAGATGTAATTCCCTACTCTTAAGAAGACCAAAGAACCATTTAGTATGTGTGTGGAGCCAAAATAATGAAACTAACCTCTCTAAAGGAGGTGGGGGTCGTGCTGGGAAGCAGTAAAAGACTAAGTTTGTAGTTAAATCATAAAACTAGTTTGAAGAATTCAGGCTCAATCTAAGGAAAAATGGGGAACTCAAATGGAAGAATGATCCAAGATTATCCAAGACAACCTTGTCAGTTAAAGAAAGTGAAGGAAGAGATTCCACTTAAAAGAGCAAAAATAAAACTAAATGAGATGAGTCTGTTATGCTAACGGAGCTCTACACAACAGCCTTAGGAACAATACCCCGTAATAGGTAAATGCACCATATCTGGAACCGGCCCTTCTGCAATCACCATTCACCTCTACCGCTTTCTAGCTCTGTCGTTTCTGGAAAGTTACTTAACAGTTCTGCGCTTCAGTCTCCGCCTGTTAAACGGGGTGGCTGCGGAGCCAGGAGCCGCTTCTTCAAAACACGGCTGTCGTGTTACTCTACATCAAAAACTTTATTCACACGATCAAACCCACATCTTCTACTCACCTGCAGCCTCCATAACCTGGCCCCCGACTTCCTGGTCTTAACCCTCCCTGGGCATCCTCCCACTTCCACGGAAGCACACGCTTCTGCAAACCCATAAGCACTTTCTTCCTCCTGTGCCTCAACTCCAGCGTCTCTATGCCCAAAAAGCCGCCTCCTCACCACCTTTCCAAGTCCACTTCTCTAGGAAATTAACTCTCCTTCCCCTCCAATTCCGTCGTACAGCTGCCTGCTCCCAGACGCAATTAACCACTACGTTCCGGGTTTGCGCTGGTCCTTTGGAACGCCTCCCTCTCTCCTCTTTCCATGGAGATGGTGAACTTCCAGAGAACAGGGGCAAGCCTCCTCCATCCTCCTCCCCACCCCTCCCCTCGGCCTGTGCCTGTGCGGCCCTGGACAAGCATTACGGAACTAGGCTCTATGTTGACAACTCTAATGGCCGCAGTTCCAGAAACTGCCTACTTTCATAGAACATGTTATTGGTTTCAGATCCCAAAACTCTTAGCATGAAACGTCTCTCAACATCAGAATACCACCCTCCCTTAAAAAAAAAAAAAAAAGTCCTACGGAGCACCCACGGGCACGGACAGGGTGGTCATTTTCAGCTTCAGAAGTTGGGTGAGGGACGGGGCTCCGCCGCACACCCGTCGGGACCCCACTGAGCAATGAGCGGAGAGAAGGGGCTGCGCCCTGTCCGCCCGCAACTTCCTGCGGGCCCGCGGCCGCCCGCGGCGCCCCAGCCCTCGCTCCCGACCCCGGGGCGGCGCGCGGCGCTGCAGGTGCTCCCCGCGCCCGGCGCAGGCCCGGCCGCCCTGCCCGCGCCCCGCTGCCCCCGGCCCGCCGCCCGCCGCCCCTCGGGGCCCAGGCCGCGCCGCCGCCCCGAGCGCAGCCAGGGGACTCGGTCGGCTCCGCGTGGCGCCGGGGGCGGGGCCGGCCCGGCGGGCCCGGGGAGAGGCCTGGGGGCGAGCGGCCGCCTCCGCCTACCCCGCCGCGCACCCCACCGCCCCCAGCCCCAACCCGCCCGGGGCCCAGGTCCGCGCCCGCGGCCGGCGGGACTCCCCACTTACCAACCCGCCTGGGACAACGCCGCGCCGGGGACCTCGGCCATGGTCGCCACTTAGGCCTGGGGTGCTGGGGGGCTGCGGTGGGGGTGGGGGGACGGCCTCCTACTCAAGACTTTAAAAAATTTTGAAAAGAAAAGAAAAAAGAAAGAAAAGAAAAAGAAAGAAAAAAAAAAAAACTCCTCCGGTCGGCCCTGCAACTGGGCATGCTCAGTGCGGCCGGCGCTTCCGCGTGCGGGTTCCGCCCGCCGCGTTTTCCGAGCGGCCGCGAGGGGCCGGTGTCTGCGCGCCGGGGCGGCGGTCAGCCAGGGACCGGCCCGGGCAGGAGGAGGGAGGCCGGTTGGGCAGCAAGGACCACGAGCCTCTGCCTCGCCACGGAGGCCGGCTGGTTCCGCGGTGGGTTGCACACCTTGGGAACTAGTCAGGGAGCAGTCACCTCCGCGTCGACCGTCAGCCCCGGGAGAGCAGGGCAGCGCCGAGACGGACAGGCCGGCTGCGAGGGACCATGTCCAGGGCGGCCTTTCTAAGGCCGTGTCTCAGGCAGGAAGACTCCGAGGGAAGGTGTTCCCAAGCCCACTCCGCACGGGAAACAAAGTTTACTTTCGTCTAAAGACCCGTTCCATCCGCCCCGCTCCTCTGTCTGCTTGGACGCACAGAGAACGCAGTGGGTCCTGTTCCAGTCCCCTCAGGGAAACGGGGTCGTCCGGGTCGGACTCCGCAATGAAAGTGCGTGGCCAGCCCAAGAAAGCCTGCGCTTAAGGGACGTGGGGCAATCAGACAGTTGGGTCAGTGCTCCATTTTCTTGTCGCTCCCCCACTGGGCCTGACCGGGTTCGCGGTGACGTTGACACGGGCACACCCAAACGTGGCTCCCGCCGCCCATTAGCCGGTGCCCTCAGCTCTCAGGACGCCGAGGCGCAAGCGCTAGTCCCGAAGTGGGCATGCGCGGCGGCGGCACGTTGCGGCGTGGTAGACACGCTAGTGTGATTGGGCGGCCGAGGCCCACGCCAGCCAATCAGGAGGCACGCCGCCCCGGGAGCCGCACCGTGCCTAAAAATGTGCTCCACCCTCCGCAGTCACCTCTGCGGGACCCGGGAAAAAGATGGAAGTGGCGCTGGCCTCCGCGGCGACGTCGCGGGGTGAGGCAGTTAACAAGTTAAATCCCATCTCTGCGGCGGCTTCCTGTGAAGCCATCATCAGCGACAGATGTAGAGCGGGCCGCCGATCTGGTCAGGGCCGCTCCTGGGGCTGGGGAGGAAATCGACTGTTACAGAAGGAGAGGGATAATTACCCCGGGTGGAGCTAAATCCTTAATAGGCATTTTTCTCATTTTCACTGGGTTATGTCGTTTCGGCTTCCCAAAAGCCATAGTTCTAAAATCGCGATGCTTTCTTGAGCTTTAATGCTATTATAATACGTTCCCAAGCACTTTTAGGAACAGAAGTCACCCTACCCTATTCCCTACAATTTGCAGTAGTGTACGATGTATACACAAGGCTATATATATATTCAAAGTATATTTCCATGAAGAGGCACCAGTCATCATATCTAGGAGTCAGGAAAAGATTATAATTCCGAAGTAAATAGAGTTGCTAATATTAAGTTGCTAATATTTATTGGTTGTTGACTCCTCTTAATGTAACTTGTTAATTATGAAAAAGGTAGGTTGTTCTAATCATCAAATTCTTCACTGGTTAAATGGGAAGCCTTTGCACTTTTGCTCACCATGTGCAGTGTAATACAGTAGGAAGTTACCATTGTGTGTGTGATCCTTACAATTACTTTAATTAAAAGCCCCACAAAACAATTCTCTTGCTTTAGCATATGTTTTAAAGAATGGGTTGAGGATGTCCACTGGAGAAAGTTGGGGCAATATGAGCATCAAAAAGAATACAGTAATTACAATCATTAATTGGATAAAGAAAATGCATGAGTTCAGAGTACCACTAAAAATAAAGGAGGGAGCATGAAAAATTTTCTTTCAGAGAAATTGAAGTATGGTAGCAATCATCCCAGGTAGAAACTGTACTTTAATTCTAACCCTGCTGTTTGGCTTCTGTATTTTGTTTGTTTGTTTGTTTGTTTGTTTGTTTGTTTTGTTTAACAATAGGAAGGTTACTTTGATTTTCTGAATTTACGTATGCCATCACAATCGATTAAATTCCTCACTGTTGGTGGTTTGAATATCCCATTGATTGTGATCTCACTGGTTTTAGAAAGCACATTCTTCTGTACCTGAGAACCAGGACAGCACAATTATCCTAAATGTGCTACAGACAACACATTCCAGTTGACTTAATGGTCTCAGGACCAGGACTACACAATTACTCTAAATTGCCTCGATGGCTCCAGATAATGTGTTTCCTTTGACTCAGTGGTCCCAAGACCCATGGCTCTAGGCAATGTGTTTCCGTTGATTCAGTGATCTAGAGACCCAAAACTATAATTTAACTAACATGCTTAATTTTGCTTCTGTAAACTGCTTTTTGCAAACCAGTTTCCTGATTCCAGACCCAAAAATGTAATTGATACCTTTGTGATTTTTGCCTATATAAATCTCGTGGTTTTATCACTGCGAGATTTGGAGTGCATTGCCCCCTCATAGTCCCGGATTTGCAATAAATGTGACTCTTTAATTCGACTTCTTGAGGCGTCCTTGTGTGATTTGCAGGGTACGTTATAACAAAATACTAGAGATTAAATGAAGAACAAATAATAGAAGTAGAAAAAACACTGTTTTTCAAATCAACCAGAAATAATTCAGACAGTTCATCAGAGAATGCGAAAACCACTGGGTGAAAGATTGTATGGGCACAGGATCTTCACATGGTTTCAAAGTGTCAGGCCATAACTTACTTATAAAATAGAAAACGTACCTTTAAGAAAAAAAATCACTGCTTAAACAAATGACCAAAGCTAGAATTGCTAATTATGGGGCAATCTGATATTATTGGTGTTTACTGGTGATATGTAATTAGGAATAACTATCATCTAAGAATGATTCTTGCCAAAATTGTTTAACTTGATTTTCATCAAACTTCTAGCCTGTGGTTCCCAGCCAGAGGGTGGACCCCCACCCTGCTCCCCATCCCCTTAACTCCTTGAGCACTTTGACAATGTCTGGAGACATTTTGTTTGTCATAATTGGGGAGAAGGGCAGGCAGGGAAGGGGCATAGAGAGGGTTGTGACTGCATCTAATGAGTAGAGGCTGAGGATGCCGCTAAACATTAAAAAACCCACAGGACAGCCTCTCCACAACATGGTCCCAAATGTCAGTAGTGCCAGAGTTTCTAAGAAGCCCTAGTTTAGATGTAAGCACAAATTAAAAAAAAAAAAAATGTAGGAGATATTAGAACAAGTTAAACATGAGGAAAAGGCAGATAAACCCAGAATGTGGTATATTCTGCAAGAACCTGGCCTGGATTGTTTAAATAAGCCATTGTAATTTTTGAAAGAATGGAATTCTTCCAGATTGAAGAGACCTAGAAGACATAACAAATGCAGTCCTCAATCTTAAAGAGATTTTCCTTAATCTTGAAAATTTTATGCTAAAGCATTTATGTTGTGAAATCTGTAACTTATTTTCAAGTGATTTAGCATATCTATATAGATGTCAAGAAAGATAGATATATAGATATATTTACATAACAAATCCATATACATACATATATATGTACTAGGGGCCCGGTGCACAAAAATTTGTGCACTCGGGGTGGAGGGAGTCCCTCAGCCTGGCCTGTGCCCTCTCACAGTCTGGGACCCCTCAGTGGATGTCCTATGATGGCCCCAGTCTGCCAGGCGCCTTTTGTGTGTGTGTGTGTGT